>JARJLE010000215.1:0-109168 GCA_029289555.1 Mycena latifolia
GTCTGCGGCGGGAGAGACGAGCAAGATGGGCACCAGAACGAACACGAACACGAGCAGCACGAACACGAACACGGTGTTCGTCCCAGCGCCGCCGAAGCCGCCGCGCTTGCTCGCGTGGTGGGCTGCCTCGTTGTCATTGTCTTTGTCTGCGCGCCCATCTCTGTCCGTACCCAGCTCGGCGTCTACGTCTGCGGCTACTCTAGGCTCTGCGCCAGGAGGGATACCGAGCCCGAAGAGCCGCCGCGCGGGCGGGCTTAAGCCGATTTTGGAGGAGGGGGAGGGCGAGCCGCACGTGTCGACTTCTGTGCGTCCATCCGCCTCCACGTCCGCGTCCAAACGCGCACACGCACTGCCCGCGCTCATCCATGCATCTACGCCGCAGCTCTTCGCGGTGCACCTCCACCGGTGCCTCGCGCTCGCTTTCTGGCCACTTCGCGTGCTCTTACTACCCGTGAGAAGTGTGCTACGCTTCGTAATGTACTGCCGACGCCGCCGCGGGCTCGTCTGTCTGTATAATCCACCCACTTTCCTTCCCCGTCTTCGTCTCCCTCATAGCACAGCATAACATCGACACCTCCTTTCTCTCTCCTTGTCTTCTCCCTTCTCCAATCGCTCTCTTCTCATCTCGTCATCCTCTTCTCTGGTCACTGTCTCGTATCGTGGTCATCCTCTCATTCTCATTCGGTCTCTTGCATCGTATCGTATCGCACCACGATCCCGAGCAGCATAGTCTCCTGTATCATATAAACAGCAGCATTTGTGTACCAATGAGGATTCAGAGTCCTTGAACTTGAGCTTGGCCGAAGTCGTGCAAGAGTTTGAACGGGGCTGTGGGTGGAGCTGAATATTAATGGTGAGTGGTACACTGCGAATTTTGGGTTCGCGCTTTAACCTTCAAGCCCCGCCGCGCTATCTGGAGGGAGCACGCCCAACAGCTTCAGCCCCTCAAATTCACCACTTTAGAAACATAGTAGTGAAATACTCCGAACAGCATCCCAGAAAATGCCTGCACTGTTGGAATATGGGTGCAAGCGCAGAGGGGCCCTTGGGGAAGGAGTGGATGAGCGGGGTGAGAAAGGTGGAAAGGGAAAATTGTTCCATCTAATTTACATTCCCATGAATACTTTTCCTACTCTGTGTACAGTCTCAGCCACTCGGATAGAAAGAACACTACTCCGGTCTGGCTCGCATATAACTCACACGCATACGTATGGATACGGACTTGAACTTACTGCCCATTTCAGGGAACTCCGGTTTACACTTGAACGATACCATGAGAAACTCCGTGCCGGAGTACTCCAGTCATTCTGACTCGCCGATCAACACTGTACGGTTCCCTGGTTCCTGGCAACTCCGGCGTCGCTGCCGCTTGCCAAATTGCAACATGCGCGTCTCAGAAAAATTCTATGTCTCAGAGTCAAGGCTTGGTTTCATTGGTCACCGTGTAGCGAAGATGCGTGCCTTTAACGTGCTTTTTTTTTTTTTTTTTTTTTTTCCGCGCTCATAGTTCCACAGCAACCTCGACCGCTCGCATTTCTGCGACTTGGCCCAATTGTTTAGGACTTCACCTACAACACGAAGTCAGGCTCTTCGTTACCTACCCAGCATCACTTTTACTTCAATTCCGCCGGGAGAATCAACTTCGTTCCGGAAGGACCTCATTTCCCGTGTGATTTGAACCTCGGCAACTGGTAAGGTACTCTCCATCCACCCTCGACGAACGTCACGTGTGTGTTTTCTATATTGGGACTTTTCAAGTAAATAAATCGATAATATAATAGAGGGCTCGAATTGAGCCAAATCCTCCGACCAATTTCAAGATATTGGTAATATCTCTGTGTAAATGCAAGGGCAAGGGCAGGGAGCTCTCATGTGGCTCCGAGTTAGCCAATTTGTCGACGAATTGGTCTAGATCACTCGAGTTTGATCTGATTGATGGGAGCAATCGTGGCTAACTAAACACCGAAACTCGTGAGCGCATGAAGGCCGTGGAGGCTCAAGTTTTGGTATATAGCTGCTTTGTATGTATCTAGATAATCTGGTCGGAGGGATTTGCCCTGACTTCATTTGGCGGTCCGATATTCGTTGTTTTCATTGGTGTGGCCCAATATAGAGAATACACGTGACGTTCGTCGAGGGTGGATGGGGAGTATCTTACCTCGGATCCTCCGACGCTCAACGACTTGAACCAAACAAAAACAAAAAAATGGACATGAAGCGGGGTCGTTTCGGCCGGCCACAGTCTTGCGCAACCGACTGCCCCATATGATAGCACCAAACATGGACATGGTGGCGTGTCGTTCGAGCCTGAAGGTGTGAAACATCCCCGCCGTTTCACAAGCTGTGCATCGGGAAAATTCAACTCAGGATCCTATGTCCAATTACAGTTGTTGCCGCATGTCGTCCGACATATTTAACTGTTAAGGGGAACCTGGATTCAATCCAGTTGCACGGAGGAGCTGGGAAGTATCACAAATTCTGATCGGAGGTCAGTCAGTCACCCTGCCATCCATCCCTACACCGTACAGATTGCATGGGAACTCCAACAATTTCAATCGTCATATTTTGCTGTGTAGCGTATCCCAATGGGCTAGAGGGTAAATGATATCGGCGTCAAGGGCAGGATCAACTCGAGCTCGGGCATCTCGGCCTTCCTTATTTCCGCGTCGTTTGAGCGAAGTACAGATGGGGAGACGACAGCTGAATTCAAACAGATTTGGAATACCTCTTCAAACGCTGTATTAGACCGGTCAATACAGCCAAATGATATTTATTCGGGCCCAGTATTGCAAGAAGCCACATGATTAGTATGTACAGTTGTATCCTCTTTTGCCTCATTCCATCCCACCGCTGATTCGATGTGCGAGACCGAATGCGAAGCCGGTTCAGGCCCCTGCTCTACTCTGACGACTCCGGCTCTGCCTCGATACGGGCTTCCTTTTCACCCACGTGAGATGACTTGTCCACTTGGACGGCTCCGCTCCCTTCAATATCCTCTGTGGCATGCCCAGCTCGCTCAGTTGCTGTTGGTTGCACTATGTCCTAGGAATGCAAAGAATCCAGTCTTAACAAGATTTTCTGCAGGCGGGTTAAGGTGTCCGGGAAGTCGTTGGACAGCGACAATGTATGCTCATACTCCACGAAAACAGCCCGAATTTTGTGGCGAGCATCATGGTTGTCCAGCCACGGTAGCAAATCTTCGGCGTCATAATGGGACCAGTTCCGTTCGATTGGAGGCCCATCAGCGTAGAGCTCCCAGCATCGGCAATCAACAATCACGCTCAGCAGCTTGGGCGAAGTTCGAGCCGCAAAAACGTTGTGTATGCTGTGGGCAAGTCGATTCTGGTGAATTGAGTGGACAGGCCCTACCAGATAGAGGTTGTCGGTGATCCTTCGGAGAGTTTCGACCACTTTATAGGGTAAGGGGTCCGCGCTGCAGTGCTCAAGGAACTCTGCGAGTAGATATATCTGTCCTTCTAACACCTTTTGGTGTTGGTAGAACTTCCATGCATCGGCCTGGGCAGCTGTAAACCTCTCATCCCATTCCTTGGAAGGTAATACATCCGGCACCCAAATCGCGGTATCCTCAGGAAATAGGGAAGCGGTGAGCGAGGACTGCCGTTCTTCTCGGGTTAGATCAGGATTCGAAGACACTTTAACCAGATGATTTTTGATGAGAGCGATGATAGACTGAAATGTTTGAGTGAATGAAGGGTCAGTGTTCGCAAGTATCTCCAGAATTGATGCAAGATCATTTGCTCTAGCTGGGATTCCGCCAGAAGGCAAGAATGCGAGATGCCACAGGGCAGTGAACAACGACTCTCGAGAATGAGTTTCGTCATCGCTAAACCGAGGCTTGGATGGCCCCCGAGATAGAGTCTGCGGGAACGCGGACCAGAGGTGCTGCTGGATCACTGCCCCACGCCACAAAATTTTGTCTGGCTGTGCATCCGAGTTCCGTTCATTCAGCAACCGTATTACTGCACGGGGGATCGTGATGTTGTTGTCTTGTGGTTGCCAGGAAGCAAGTAACCTGGATATGGTGGAGTCAACCCAATGCAGTGTCTGCTTCTCTGAAACAGCATTCAAGGTGTGCAGATGGCTATGGAGAATCTGTTCGAGGTAGGTTTCCACCTTTTCCAAGAGATTTGATGATTTCACATCGGGCAGTATAATGCTTTTCTGTGTTACATGCCAGCGGTGAGGGGCGGAAGTCAGCAAGGTTGCACCTTGAAGATATGTCCACAGGATAACATGAGGTGTGTCAGACAGGAATGTATCAAAGTACTCCTTGAGCTGTGAAATCAAGGACGTGGCCGGTCCGAATAGTTCACCAGTATAGGAGTGAAGGGAGTGATGCTTCTGCACGAATGACAGGACAGAGGTCAGGTCTAGAGTTTGGCCCTTTGTCACTTCCTCGGTACAGGTTGCGAGATATTTTTGGTGTTCATATATGGCACCCAGGAGAGAGCAGAAAGTGCTCCATTGCATCATTGCCTTGGCAGAGATGCTGTAGGCTAAAATGTCGGGGTCTGATCCCGTGCCCCGGAATGAGATATGAGGATAGAATGTAATCCATGGAGTGGTGCTGAAGTCCACAGCAGCATAGTTGGCATCCCCAGGGAACTTGGTAGGCATACACAGACTTGCAATAGCCCACAGGGCTTTATAACATGCAATGCGACGATGTTTGACTGCCTCCGGAGACAAAATTCTAGTGTCACAGCTGTTAAGCAGACCATCTATACGAGGGAGTACCTCGAGCTCTCGATCATGAGCCAGGTGCTGAATGTGCGTGTTATAACCATGCCGTCTGTCATTGGGACCCCACAGGACATTGGGAATGGCTTCAACAAATGGCTCCAGTTCATTATCATCAGCCAGCGACTTCATTGTCCACACCAGAGCTCTGTTATCACGAGCCCACCGCTTGTAAGAGGGCTGTGTTGCTGCATGAAACATGGTTTTGACCATACTCTGCCTCTGTGAGAGTTGTGATTCAATAATGATCCCAGCCCCTGGTGCATGATGGTGCTTCCAGAGTCTCTTGACACTGGCTGCCAGAATGCTCCTGACAATGGAGTACGATATGGGCTGTCCAAGTATCGCAAGGGGAGGAATGTGAGGATAGCATATACACTAGCCACAATGAAGAGAAAAACCCCAGCAATGGCAGTCATAGTGACATTCACTGGTATGAGGAATGCAACAAGGCCAGCAAAAAAGAAGAGCAGGGAAGCATGGAGCAGGAGAGGGATGATTTCAACTACAGTGTGCATGTTGAATCTCTTCAGCCCATAGTAGAGGTAGGAGTAGACTCGAGCACGGATAACTGGGGCAGAGCACATATCAGCCTTATGGAGGAAGTCACGAGCCCATTGCTCAAGGAGAGTTGCAATTAGAGCACAGGTCAGACTGAATCCAAGGCTGATGAACCAGAGGGCATTGCAGACGAGTGAGGCTGCTGGCAGGGTAAATGGGGTGGATTCTGGAAGCTGGAACATGCTCCCATTGGCAGAGGCCACAAGTTGTAGGGAGATCTGGGCCAATAGCTTGACTGTAGTATCCCCAGAGTCAGGATTCAAGGTTTTGTAACTCTCGATGAGGAAAGCTGTCAAACTTGCAGAGAAGAGACCGGCCTTTACCTGATGTCAGTGATCTGTGATGTATCGAGATGCAGGTACGTACAAATATGAGCATGCCCTCCATGTCGCTCTTCCAACTCTCGACAAGAGCTTTGTCATACTTCTCCGCCTCTGATATGTACACTGCCCACAGCTTAGCTGCCGCCGCTTCTTTACTCGGATCATCAACTATGGCTGGCTTCAGATGGCATCTCTTCAACCTGAACAAGGGTGACATACTGCTTCTAGGAGGCACTGGGCCTTTCTCTTTGTCGGCCATGACGTGGGTGGATAACAAAGAAGAATTGACGGTTGCTGGCAGTGGTGATGGACGGATGGCATATTCCCACAATGACATTTCCCCATTCAGCATCAACGGTCCACGTTGTCAAAACGCGCCGAAAGAATCGGCTGATACTTGAATTTGCCCTCTAAAACTATAGGATATGATCACTCGAACCGCAGTGCAATGCGGTGATTATGTAACTCCCTGAAACCAGAAAATTGACACAAAAGCCAACAAAATTCTCCGCAGTCGAAACACAGTCCCGCACTTAAACCGTGCCTTCACAATGCTTGTAATTTTTTTGGGGGACGAACCGAAGATCCTGCAGAACATGATGCTTCCATTGCGAGGGCAGGAAAAACACCACTAGCTCACGACTCGTAGATACAGATTTCACTCAGTGTTGTCAGTGGCGTAGGCATCCGCGGTATGCCAGTCGGACTACTAATATTTCGACTCAACAGTTTTTATGTAAATGAACGGCAAGCAGACTCGGAATTGTCTTCGGGAGAAGGGTTATGCACCAGCTCTGGGGCGCCGTCCCCCGGACCCACTCTATCTATGGGGCCATCGGGGTCGGGGTCGGGTATTCACTGCTGGGATTATATACATGTACATATCTGACTATGCCCCGCAGCGAATTCGAAAATCTATGCGGAGCGACCTCGAGGTGAAAGCCCGGATTAAATTAATATTTCCGATCCGCGAGGGATGCTTGGCAGTCCGGGCTGCCTTTACTTACGCTGTAACATTATCATTGTTACTGTCATTGGCAACAGGAATTATGGACTTTGAGCCGCCTGCGCAAGATTTTTGTATGGATTGGATTGGATGAACATTGAATCTGAGCACCCCGAGCCATGGCCGGAATCTGTGGACGCAAGGGGGCGAGAAAGGTGAAGGAGGGATAGATAGAATCGAGTCAGGAGGGTATGTAGTCCGTTCGGTGGTCGATTCCATATTTTGGCTGGGTTGCAGTGTTCACTTATCTGTGCAGTGTACTTGGGATCCAGAGCAGACCCGGTGTTCTGTAACTAATATTAATGCCCTTCGTTGAGTTCGGACGTTCCCGTTTAGTCGACCGACATCCCCGAGATGCACTGTTGGTTGTGTGGCCGACGAGAAAATCACTTGAAGCGTAGGGTGGGGTGATTCTGAACATCCGAATTGTTAATACACAACCATGCTGTGAGAAGAAGTTCGAACGGAATACAGAGCATTCAGATTACGAGCTGCTACTGCAACAACGGTCAGGGGCTCTGAGCAAGACGCTAACGGGTGTGCGGAAAATTGTGGAGGCAGGAAAATGAGCTCCAGGGCATCAGCGATTTTTATACTTGCCCCGTCCCCATAGGCATTGGCGAACCCGTCAATACGAAGTTGAACATTCATGTGAACTCCGATTGGTCCCCGCCTAGTCGATTGGTCCCTACTGTATTCCAAAGCTTCCCCGCATCATCATCATCTGCCTCGCTCCTTTCCTCCCCTTCGGCTGTTCTGCCCCGCCCCGCGAGCTCGGTCGACCGAAGTCACGCTCCTCTTTCCGTTCTGCTGCGATGACAGGTGGCGCCAGCGCCCGGCTCTCGGCCACGCCCCTCCGCCCCTAAACATCCTCGAGCGCTGCGAGCCGCTCGTTCACCATCGCCGATTCGAGCATGCGCAACGGCGACGAGGAGACGGAGCTGGACGCGGACGAGATGCAGCCGCTCCCTTCGCCGTCGACATCGCATGAGTTCCTCTACGGGGGAGGAGGACAGGGAAGAAGAAGCGGAGGAGAGGCAGGACGACGAGCTCTCTGTGGTCGCAGAAGTCGCACCGCCCACGATTCGCCGTGCGATTCCAACAAGCCCCCTCCCGAGGCAATCCGAGAGGAACTGAGTCCGGGGCAGCTGTTCTGCCGAACACAACAAAAAAAAACTGTCAGCGCCCTAATTTCTGCAAAGAGTTGTACAGTGCCTTCATAGTTCAAGTACCTTGCTTGGGGCACGAGCCGGAGATCCTGCAGAACAATATGCTTGCATCGCGAGGGCATAAAACAACGTTAACTGCAGTAATTCCCCATTGCTATGGAGCGAATTATCCCGAATATCGCCGATTCAGTCGGTATGGTTACTGGCGTAGGCACCTGCGGTCAGACGAACTAAGAATGGCTGACTTTGCGGATTCGCCGCCTTCAATGCCTTTCGATGTATACCTGCTGCACGTCGCCGCCTGCATCTCATACTCAACATCAAAATTGAATTGGAGGGAAGTCAACGGAGGTTTGCACTGATGAAATCGACGAGCCTGTCTCCCGCCAGGTTCACTTATGGATTCGATCCTACACGTCCGCCCGGTCCTCTGAGGATGCGGATGGCAGCGAACTCAGCAATTTCGAGCGTGCACACCACGTCTAGAGCACGCACAACATCACGATGTTTTTTAGCATCACCTTCGATGCCTCCCGACCTGCTAGTGCAGGGTGCGATCATACGTTAGACTTGCGCTGCTGGGACTACATACATAGTTATCCCTAGTAGCGAAAAATCTATGCGGAGCGACCACGAGGTGAAGGACCGGACAGGACCAAATTTCCGATCCGCATAAATCTTGCTCCACTTGGGTGAATCCAAATACGTTGAGACGCAGAGACGGATCAAGAATCCGCAAAACTAGAATCCACGGTTGGGATCGTAGTGCGAGTGCTGACGCGCGGGAGAGAGTCCGGGCTGCTTTTACACAGTAACATTGTCATTGTCAACAGAAAATGGGACCTTTGACTCGGCCGCGAAAGATGTTTCAGAGCTTGGATGGAAATTGAATCTTGGCACTCACTGTCCAGAGCCAGAGCCAGAATCAGCGGACGTAGGGGACGAGGAATTTGAGAACGGATAGATCGAATCGAGGTTACTGGGAGGATAGGAAGTAATCATTCGGTGGTCGATTTCATACGACTCTAAGGCGATAAGTATTTTGGCTCGGTTGGAGTGTTCAGTTATCTGTATTCAGGATGCAAGGCATACAATAAAGTTCGGAAGTCCCCGTTTACTCGACCGATATGTCCGATATGTCCGATAGTTATGTGGCGGACGAGGGAGAAAAATTTGAGAGAGCGAGCGGGGGTCATTCTGACTATTCGAATCGTTGGTCCCAAACCATCCTGTGATAGGAAGTTCGAGGGGAATTTAAAGTATTCCGGGTTCAGAATCCGGATCGATCTGAAGCAACGGTCTGGGGGTACAAATCGGCCCACGAAAGTTTTTGAGACGCAGAAAAACGGACTTCATGGCATAGGAAATGAGTTCACCACTTCTCAAAAGCGTAAGAGCAGAGCTGAACTTCAGCGTGTCGTCCTGTTTGTCCCCGCCTGGTGTATTTATCCGTATTATATTCCAAACATCTGCCTCGCTTCTTCCCTTTCGTTCCTCTGCCCCGCCCCGCGAGCTCGGTTGACCCCCAGTCTCGACTCTCTTTCCGTTCTGCTGCGATGACCTATGAGTCGAGCGCCCGCCAGCAGCGGCAATCAACAATAACACTCAACAGTTTAGGCTCGGTTCGAGCCGCCAAAACGGTGTGTATGCTGTCCGCAAGTCGATTCTGGTGAATTGCGTGGACAGGTCCCACTAGTTGGAGATTGCCGGTGATCCTTCGGAGAGTTTCGACCACTTTGTAGGGCAAGGGATCCACGCTGCAGTGCTCAAGGAACTCTGCGAGTAGATATATCTTTGCTTCTACCACCTTTTGCTCTTGGTACAAGTCCCATGCATAGGTCTGGGGAGCTGTAAAGCCATGATCCCATTCCTCAGAAGGTACTTCATCCGGCACCGGTATCGCGGTATCCTCGGGAAATAGGGGAGTGATAAACGAAGACTTCTGCTCTTCTCGGGGTAGCTCAAGATCTGAAGACATTTGAACCAGACAATATTTGATGAGAGCAATGATAGACTGAGATATTTGAGTGAATGAAGGGTCGTTGTTCACGAGTATCTCCAGAACTGGGTCAAGATTCTTGACTCTCACTGGGATTGGGTCAGAAGCCCAGAATGTGAGAGACCATAGGGCAGTGAACAACGACTCCCGAGGATGTGTTTCATCACGACTACCCAGAGGCTTGGATGGCCCCCGAGATAGAGTCTGCGGAAATGCGGACCAGAGGTGCTGCTGGACCCCCCCCTCGCTCCACAAGTTAAACAACGAATCCGAGTTCCATTCATTCAACAACCGTATTACTGCACGAGGGATCGTGGTGTTGTTGTCTTGTGGTTGCCATGAAGCAAGTAACCTCAATAGGGTGGAGTCAACCCACTGCAGTGTGTCCTTGTCCGAAACAGCATTCAAGGTGTGCAGATGGGTGGGGATAATCCAGTCGAGGTACCTTTCCACCATGTTCAGGAGAGTTGGTGATTTCACATCGGGCAGTATGATGCTTTCCTGTGTGGCATGCCGGCGGTGAGGGGCAGAAGTCAGCGACACTGCATTTTGAAGGTAGTTCCGCAGGATGATATGGGGTATTTCAGACAGGAATATATCAAAGTATTCCTTGAGCTGCGGAATCAACGACTCGGGAGATCCGGATAGTTCACCAGGATAGTAGTGCCAATGCTGATGCTTCCGCACGAATGACAGGACAGAGGTCAAATCTGGAGTTTGGCCCTTCCTCACCTCCTCAGTACAGGTCAGGAGATATTCTTGGTGTATATGTATGGCACCCAGAAGAGAGCAAAAAGTGCTCCATTCCATCATTGCCTTGGCAGATATCCTGTAGGCAAAAATGTCTCGGTCCGACCCCGGTTCCGGGAATGGAACACCTTGATAGGGTGCAATCCATGTAGTGTCACTGAAGTCCACAGCATAGGTGACATTTCCAGAGGATTGGGCAGTGATACACAGACTTGCAATAGCCCACAGAGCTTTATAACATGCAATGCGACGATGTTTGATCACCTCCGGAGACAACAGTCCGGTGTCACAGCTTTTAAGCAGACCATTTATACGAGGGAGAACCTCGAGTTCAGGATTGTCAGTCAAGTGCTGGATGTGCTCTTCATATGTGCGCAGTCGGTTTCTCGGATCCCAAAGAACATCGGGGATGGCATTGACAAATGGCTCCAGCTCACTATCATCAGCCAGTGACTTAATCGTCCAGACCAGAGCTCTATTATCACGAGCCCATCGATCGTCAGAGGGCTGTGTCGCCGCATGAAACATGGCTTTCACCATACTCTGCTTCTGGGAGAGCTGTGATTCAATGATGATCCCGGCCCCTGGTGCATGAAAGTGCTTCCAGAGTCTCTTCACACTGTGAAACAGCTGCCAGAATGCTCCAGATAGTGGGGTACGGTACGGACTCTCCAAGTATTGCAAGGGGAGGAGTGTGAGGACAGCATATACACCAGCCACAATGAAGAGCAGAACCCCAGTGATGGCAGTCATAGTGACATTCACCGGTATGAGGAATGCCACAAGGCCAGCAAAAAAGAAGAGCAGTGATGCATGGAGAAGGAGAGGGATGATTTCAACCACAGTGTGCATGTTGAATCTCTTCAGCCCATAGTAGAGGTAGGAGTAGACTCGAGCATGGATAACTGGGGCAGAGCGCATGTCAGCCTTGTGCAGGAAGTCACGAGCCCATTGCTCAAGGAGGGTTGCAATGAGTGCACAGGACAGACTGAATCCAAGGCTGATGAACCAGAGGGCATTGCAGACAAGTGAAGCTGCTGGTGGGGAAAATGGGGTGGATTCTGGTAGCTGGAGTGTGCTACCATTCGCAGATGCTGCAAGCTGTAAGGAGATCTGGGTCAATAGCTTGACTGTGGTGTCCACAGAGTCAGGATTCAAGGTCTTGTAGCTTTCGATGAGGAAGGCCGTCAAGCTGGCAGAGAAGAGACCAGCCTGTATATATCTCAAAGGCCTGTGATGAATCAAGATGCAGGTACACACGAATATGAGCATGCCCTCCATGTCGCTCTTCCAACTCTCGACAAGAGCCTTGTCATACTTCTCCGCCTCCGATACATACACTGCCCAAAGCTTAGCGGCCGCCGCTTCTTCACTCGGATCATCAACTATGGCTGGCTTCAGATGGCATCTCTTCAACCTGAACGGGGGTGACATACTGTTGCTAGGAGGCACTAGGCCTTTCTCTTTGTCGGCCATGATGTGGGCGTGTCACAAAGAGGATCTGAGGCGTGCTGGCAGCGGTGATAGAAGGATGGCATGTTCCCACGATGTCATTTCCCCATTCAGCATCAACGGTCCACTTTGTCAAAGCGCACCGAAAGAATCAGTTGATACTTGAATTTCCCGGTAAAACTATAGGATGTGATCGCTTGAACCGCAGTGGGATGCAGTGATTAACTTCCTGAAGCCAGAAAGTTGACACAAAAGCCAGGGGCGGCGACAATAAAATTTTACGGGACATAGCCACATAATTTCGAAACCACCGAAAATTGGCCCCCCACCACCCCACCCTACAAAATGTTTTGTCTTCAGCACTGTATTTGGAGCTAGGGAACAAAATTCTCCGTAGTTGAAACGCAGTCCCGCACTTAAACCGTGCCTTCACAATGCGAGTAATTTGGTTCGGGCCCCAGATCCCACAGAACATGACAAGAACATGATGCTTGCATTGCGATGGCAGCGAAGACGCCACTAGCTCACGACTCGTAGATACAGATCCCGAACATCACCGGCTCACTCGGTGTTGTCCGTGGCGTAGTCACCCGCGGTATGTCAGACGGACTACTAATACTTTGACTCAACAGTTTTTATGTAAATGAACGGTACACAGAATGGCAATTGTCTTCTGTCTTGGGGAGAAGGGTTATGCACCAGCTCTGGGACGCCGTCCCCAGGATTCTATTTCTGGGGCCGTCGGAGTCGGGGTTCGGATACAAGAAACCCCTCTCGTGTTCGTGCCCTGAATCCGTTCAACAATTCAGTGAATCTTAAACCTGAATCGATCAGCGTGGACACACTTTCGAACACATTACTCACAAAAATGGAAACTGCTTTGGGATCATATCGGGGCCGTCAATTGCAAGCCGGTCGCACATCCGGTATCTATTCCCAGTGGACAGTGCGGTGCATTCTCCGGATGAATTAATTCGCATCGAAAGGCGCCGTTCCGACTCAAAGCTTCACGTACTACCAGTGCTCGGGTACACGGCCGAAGCTAAAGCACATATATGTACTTGCGGGATTTCTCGACCACGCAGAACAATACCTTTCACTATTACTGTCAAGTGATCAAATTCACTGTTCGGATTCGAAAGATCTGCGTCGGCCGCTGGGTATGATACCAAGACAAGACAAGAGTTCTGGATTCTGGATATCTAGGATAGCAGACTCCGACCAGCAGGAGAATTCATCAGACTCGACTTGCAATTTGGATCGTGCACAATATGCATATGCCATCTGTTTTCAGCTTCACCTTCAGAGTTTCGCTTCGGGGATTACATGTACATGTATCTATGCAGAGCAGCGAATTCGAAGATCTATGCCGTGCAGCCTCCAGAAGCACAGTACCGAATCGAATAATATTTCCGATTCCGCACGGCTAGGCTGGAATCCATCGTAGGGTACACAGTACGTACTGCGGACGCACGGCAGGAAATTTGGGCTGCTTTTACTTACCTTGTAATCATTTCTATTGTCATTGTCGACGGAAATTTGGACCATCCATGGACTTGCACAAGACGCAAGATGTTACATAGATTGGATTAGATTGGCATTTTGGCAGCCCGAGAGATGGCCATGGCCAGAATCTGCGGAAGTGAATTCGGGCGCACCCAGCGTTCTTTAACTAATGTTAATGCAAGTTCGGAAGCTCCCTTGACTCGACCGATATGTCCGATGGTGTGTGGCGGACAAGAAAGTCAGCAGGAAAGACAGAGTGGAAGTCATTCTGACCATCTGATTTGCTAATACGCAGCCATCGTGTAATACGAAGTTTGGACGGAATGCCAAGGATTCAGATGTGATTTGAAGCAGCGCTGCAACACTATGAATCGGTGTCGTGAAAAATTGTACAACACAGTGCAAAAGAACTTCGCGCGTAGTAAATGATTTGCTACTTCCCCCATCCCCAAAGTTGAAGCTGTCAAAGCAAATTGAACATCCAGCGTGACCTCCTATTTGTCCGCGCCTCGTGTATTTGTCCTTGCTGTATTCCAAAGCTTCCCCGCATCATTTGCCTCCTCTCCCTTCGCTTCCTCTGGCCAGCCCGCCGAGCTCGGTTGACCCCGGTCTAGCTTCTCTTTCCGTTCTGCTGCGATGACACAGAGTCCAGCGAGATTTGCCGAAAAAGGAAATTCCCACGCATCCGCACGATTGTGAGGTCGAGAGCCCTCCGGAATTGAAGTGGGAATCGCTCGGTCCTACTTTCAAGAGAAACGGGCCAGAATTAAGCTCACAACAGCTGATCTCGTGAAAACATCAAATTTTAATAAAAAACAGGCCGCGCCCTAAGTTCCGCAAAGAGCTGTAATTCTCTAGCTCAGCGAGAAGCTCAGGTCAGCAAATTCTGATGTTCACCCCACTGACCAATGTGGCAACATATTTCGGGCATCTACATGCCGGGAGTCAAAAATTGTGTGCTTAAATTGAGTTTCAGGACACGCAGAACCAAGTAGAGAGCTCTATACATTATCATGGTATGTGTACTTGCCCAAATGATATAGTTCTGTCAATGCTAACCTCCGGTATTCCAGCCATTCGAGGGAAAAGCCATCAGTTTGCGCACTGCAAAAATGCCATCTGATGGCACGAATGGCTGCAGCACAAACTCTCTATTGCCTCAGCGTGCCCTTACACTCGATTCAAGCTCTCAATTTTTTACTTCTAGCATTTAAATGGCCAAAGCATGTTGGCACGTTGGTCCTTGAAATGGTCATCAAATTTGACTAACATGAGCTCCTCCTTGATTTTTCGGTTTGAAAAAAAACAAAGAATCTATATGAAGTTTGTTTAAACAATGGCTGTCTCAACAGAAAATCAGTCTTAAGCATTGCTTTGCTTAAACGGTCTCGCAAGGGCCCCTCCTGATATTCGAGAGGAGGTGGATAACTGTGAGCGGGTATCTGAGCGTTGTTAATCTCTGATCAAAACCTGCTTTAACATGGTTGAACATTGTTCAAACAGTGCAGGAAAAATACCCTACCGCCAGCCTCGAACTCACAACCTCCATAATCTCTGACTTCCAAGCAACTCGACGAACAGCCATTCTACCACAAGAACTATTCCCAAGGTGGCAATGAAACATACTCTATCCAGCTGCGCTCAGTAGGCTCCATAGATTTCTTAATGTTTTGTCGTTCCTTTCAGCCTTCGCTGCAGGGATCAGTTTAACAGTAGGGCCCGTAGAGTAGCAGCATATTATGGTAGGATTAGATCAGAATTGTAGATTTATTCAAGCATGAGATAATCCACCCACACTGTAATCCAAGGCAGCCAAAGTAGAGTTTGATTATGGCACGATTATAGATGATTATGTGGCTTTAGAAATCCCATAATCTGGTGTAATCCTTCTTTGTCTTTTTTGTAATCCCTCCTTAATCTCATGATAATCTCCTACTCTTACTAACACTTTCAACTTTGTACACAGTGCTCATGTTGACTTGTTTTTCAATTATCATTCCTAATCCAAATTTATGGCACTATGCAATACTTGGCAGGGTCCCACAGACGTTTATTTAACCCAAGGTGGCCATAATTTGAGTTGAACATATTTATATTTTGTTGTGGAGTGTTCAATCTACTGTATAGAGTGCTGTGGAAGGAATGTCTTCCATGTGTGACTCTTGTACAGGGTTCCCCTTGATAACCTATATGCTGTTCGGATTGTAAAATAATTCATTATCATATATGTACCCCACATCTTGCATGAAGTAGTGTGTAGAGAACCACATCATATATTTGAATTGCAGGCCACATATGTGAAGCGGGGTAAAGCATATTTGAAGTTGGGCACATCATATATTTGAACTGGACAACATCATATATTTGTGAAGTTCAACATCATATATGTCAAATATGGTGCCTGGCGCTGGCCCCTCCGATGGGCGGGTATGCCCGACCATTGTCGGTGCTCATGGTCGGGAGATGCCGCTCTGCGGCGGCATCGCGTCGGTCGTCGATCAAAGGTTTCGGACTATGCCGGGATTTGGCCTGGCTTGGCTATAGTCCGGTCACGGGGACCACCGGGATTGCTGATCAACATCGCGTCACCCAATGTTAAAGGTATTCCGTGATTCTGAACGATCTTTAGAAAATCTCCCGTTTGTGGTCGGTCACCCGGATAACACTCAATAACACCCCGTGATCGCAAAACGGGGGCGCGTCGCGTCGTTGAACTAGGGCACATACTGCAGATGTGAATGTGTGCACAGCAAGACTGATTGGTCCCAGATGCAGCGAGCAACGAAAGCTGGCCATTCTGCGCTGCAACTCATCAAACAGTTATTTTTAGGATGAAATCACATCGTGTACACGCCGTATGTCTGTGAATTGTATTCTGTGCACCTGGTGCCCTCCGGATGAGTATGAAGCTACTATAAATGTCTCCACTAGATATTTGGACGGGATTGTCTCATGTAGAAGATCTCGTTGAAAACACCGAAATATTCACTCTGGTCTATTGAAGTGGTACTACACAAAATGTGAGGAGGCCATACCCTGTAGAATCAAAATGCGATTCCAGTCATATAATTTTGTACATGTAAAGTAAAAATTGCAGCCAGGGCGGCCATCCTCGTTGCAGGGATCAAAAACGGAAAAATTTAGGCCGCGCCCTATGTTCCGCAAGAAGCTGTAATCAGATCTTGGCCCGATACCTCAAATTGCGACGCGGCCTCTCTCACATTTCTTCCATATCCAAATCAATGGGAGAAAGAAAAGCGAAGTGCACTGTCAAAATGGAGAATGGGTCTCAGCCAGGCTCTCGAGCCTGATCTAGCGGGAGCTCGAGTCTGGTCTGGCCCGAGCCGTACACACTCAACTGGGCACCTTAAATGCAGCTCCGGACATCAGAACACTACAATGGTCCAGAAGTGATATGACCATCGCAAACCTGTGTTCTTCCTGTCAACCATCCACTCGTCCGCAGCTGCGTGTCCCGGTCTAGTTTTTTGGTAAATGAACGGCAATCAGATCTGGGATTCCTCTGTTGTCTTGAGGAGAAACGGTATGTATGTACCGTACCAGCTCTGGGACACCTTTCGCCGGACTCTACGTATGTAGGGCCGTCGGAGTCGGAGTTCAGATACAATACGAAGAACCTCTTCGCAGAGCATCCTCGTGTTCGTGACCTGAATCCCTTCGACAATTGAACGAATCTTAACCTTGAAGCAGTTTAAATTCTAGAGACACTTTCAAATACAGACTAGAACAGAGCATTTATTTACTCAGATACCAAAGTCAAAGTCTGCCATTGGCCTCATCAAAGAATAAAAAGGCATATTTTGGACAACACCTATCGGATCCGTCAATCGCACGTGCTGCCTGCGCCCCTCGTTCGCACATCGTCAGCCTGGATTCCCGGGACACTACGGCCAGACTCACAGTACGACATAGTGCCGGCGCCAGTGTTCGGGTACACGGCCGAAACTCAAGCGCATCCACTCCCCGAATATCTTGACCACTGTACAACCAATTAGTACCTTTGCCAGTCGAGTGATCAAACCTGTCTGAAATTAAAGATTTGTGTCGGCCGCTGGGTATGACTCCAAGACACGACAAGAGTTCCGGATATCCAGGAATTAGGATATTAGATATAAAAAAAGCTATCCATGTAAACCATCAGGGCATATCCACAGTGACAGAAGTCATCAGACTCGACGTGAAATTTGGATCGTGCACAATATGCATATGCCAAACGTTTTAAGCTTCACCTTCAGAGTTTCACTGCGGGAATTACATGTACATGTATCGACGCAGAACAGCAGAACAGCGAATTCGAAGATCTATGCCGGGAAACCTCGAGATGAAGCACAGGACCAAATTAAATTTCCTTCCCGATCCGTAAGGTTAGGCTGGAATCCACGGTTGGGTACATAGTACGAGTACGGACGCTCGGCAGAGAGTCCGGGGGGCTTTTGTAACATTATCATTGTCCTTCGTCAACGGAAATTTGGACCATCCATGGACTTGCATAAGACTCTGGATGCAAGATGTTGCATGGATTGGATTGGATTGGGATCTTGGCACCCTGAGCCATGAACACATGGGACGAGGAAGGTGAAGGGCAGGAGGACAGTAAATGGACCATTAGGGGGTCGATTTCATATGGCTGTAAGGCGAGAGATATAGTACCCTAGCCGCGCTTGACTGTTCGCTTATTTAAATGGCATGCCCAGCGTTCTTTAACCAATTTTAATGTACGTTCGGAAAACTCGACCGATATGCCCGAAAGTGTGTGGCGGACGAGAAAGTCAGCAGGAAAGACAGAGTGGAAGGCATTCTGACCATCTGATTCGCTAATACGCAACCATGTGATAGTGATACGAAGTTTGGACGGAATGCAAAGGATTCAGATGTGATTTGAAGCAGCGCTGCAACACTACGAATCGGCGTCGTGAAAAATTGTAGAACACAGTGCAAAAGAACTTCACACGCATTTTGCTACTTCCCCCTCCCCAAATTCAAGATGCTGAAGCCGTCAATGTAGATTGAACATTCAGCGTGACCTCGTATTTGTCCGCGCCTCGTGTATTTGGCCTTGCTGTATTCGAAAGCTTCCCCACACCTCGCTTCTTTCCTGCCCCTTCGGTTCCTCTGCCCCTGAGCTCGGTTGACCCCAGTCTCGATTCTTCTTTCGGTCAGCTGCGATGACCGGCGACTCGAGCGCCCGCATCTCGGCCACGCCCCTCCGCCGGCGCCTCAACATCCTCGAACGCGCCGCGAGCCGCTTGTTCACCACCGCCAACTCCAGCACGCGTACCGGCGACGAGGGGATGGAGCCGGGGGACATGCAACCGCTGCCCTCGCCGCCGACGTCGCACGAACTTATGTACGAGGAGGTGGAAGAGAAGGAGGGGCAGGGCTCCAGCGGCGACGAGCCCGCCGCGGGCGCAGACGCCGCACCGGCCGCGAGCGAGGCGTATGAGGTGGAGATGCACCCGTGGTACAAATCATCGCACCCGGTGCTCCTCGCGCTCACGCCGCCGCTCGACAACTGGCTCACCTGCGACGACCACCTCAGAGACGCGCTCCTCCTCCTGCTCCTGATCTTCTACCTCCACCAGCTCGTTGAGGTGCGCCCGCGCCTCCCTTAAGCTTCTTCCCCTGCCGTAGCGGGCCCGCCCACGCACTCCGCCGCGCGCTCGAGCTCTTCCTCCTCCTGTACATCACCGCGCCCCCGTTCGGCGCCCTCCTCCTCCGCGCTTTCCTCTCCTCCCCCTCCTCGCCATCCGGCAGCCCGCAGCCACAACCAACGCCGCTCTCCTAGTTCTCCACGACCCTCTTCGCCCTCCTCGCCTCCCTCCGCCCGCTGCGCGAGCTCGTAACGGCGCGTCGCCACGCGCACGAGCACCCTCCACACGCTCGTCCACTCCACCTCTTCCTCTTCTTCCTCGCCACCGGTGGATGCGGAAGTGGAGGCACTGCGCAGCCGCCTGGCGAGGCTCGAGGCGCAGGTCACGGCGCAGGACGGCGCGCTGGCGGCGTACGTCGACGACACGCTCGCGCCACTGGAGAAGGCCGTGCAGAACGTCGTGTGGTGCGTCAACAAATTACGTGCGAATCAGGTGGTGCCGCAGCTGACGGAACTGAAGACGTTGGCGGCGCCAGCGAGAGAGACGAGCAAGATGGGCAGAGCGAACACGACCACGGTGTTCGTCCCGGCGCCGCCGAAGCCGCTGGGGCTGCTCGAGGGGTGGGCCGCCTCGTTGTCGTTGTCGTTGGCTGCCCCTTCTCCTCCGCCGCCTCCCCCTCTCGTGTCTGTGGGCGCCTCTGTATTTGCGTTTGATCTAGGGCGGGTGTGGGGGGGCCCCGAGCCCGACGCGGCGCAGAGTGGGTGGGCTCGAGCCGATTTTGGAGGAGGGCGAGGGCGAGCCCGGCGCGTCTGCCCCTATTTCCACGTCCGTGTACACCGTGTCTGTGAAGCCGTCCGCATACGCACACGCCGCGCCGCCGCCCGCGCTCATACACGCACCCACGCCGCAGCTCCTGCTACTCCTCCGCCGCTGCCTCGCGCTCGATTTCTGGCCGCTCCGCGCGCTGATGCGGGCTGTGCGTTTCATCCTCGGGGGCGCGCGGTAACGAGTGCGGACGTCTCTGTATGTATCATATCGACAGCACCCTCCATCCTTCGCCGTCTTCTTCTCCTCCTAGTATAACATAGCATTGACTCGACACCCTCCTTCCTTCCCCCTCCTCTCTCCTCTCCTCTCGGCATCGTGGTATCATATCGTATCCCCCTCATACTCTCCTTCGTCTCTCATATCGCATAGAATTCTCTCCTTCTGTTATATTGTATCCTCCCATCCTCACCCCTCTCATTCCCCGTCTCATTCCCCGTCTCATTCCGTCTCGTACATATATCACATCGTAATCCTGTATCATACATAACCCCCGTGTACGCACGTGTACCAATAAACCTTGTACTTTGACGAGCTCGAAGTTGGAGCTGAATATCGAGGAGCTAAATGGTGGCTGGAGTGAGGCTGCGGCTGACCGGGATTTATGGGTTGAACGTTGAGCGCTCACGCCTCGAGTTCCGCGCTCCGCGCCAAGTTGTGTGCTCCAATCTGGAGGGAATTGGTGATATACAACACTGGCCTGTGCGGGAATGCGGTGAAAACCAAGTGGCTGTTCCAGGAATGGATCGTAGCGGCCGGGAAGGTAATCCGAGGAGACCATTCGCTGCGTAACTTGAACCCGCATTGAATGGGCCTATTCCCGAGGCAAACGGACACAATTTGAGCCCGGGGCAGCTATCCTGGTCAAAATGATCAAACATGCTTGGTCACAACAGAAAGAGGTAGGAGTCAGAACAAAATTCTGAATCGACCATTTGCTGCGTATTCTCAACGCAGATTGAACGCGCCTGCTCCCGAGGGTAACGGCCCCGATTTGAGCCCGGAGTAGCAGTCCTCGTCAAAATTATCGAAGAAAATTGATCAAAACCGGAATACCTTAGTGAGCCACGAATGTGCTTTAGGCCTTGCAACGAAATTCTGAAGATGCCGTTCGCTGCGCATTATTGACGCGGATCGAATGGGCCTACTCCCGAGGGAAACGGCCATGATTTGAGGCCGGGGCGGCTGTCCTTGTCAAAAACATCGAACACAACCCAAAATGGAAAAAAAAAAAAATCGTCCGCGGCCTAAGTTCTGCAAAGAGCTGTAATTCAACTCCCGGGGAAGAATGAGGAGATTTGAATGTTTCCGGAAGGAACTCCATTCATGTGTGATTTGAACCTCGGCGGCTGGTACCTTGAATCTTGCCATGCTACGAACAACTGTGCGCTGCTTGAGTGCTCAATTTAAACCGTCGGGCAACTTCATTCAACCTACGTTAATGCAGCAGCTGCCGTTCAGCCTGTAAGTTACTTATAACATATCTAGGGCTACTAAATTCTAACACAAACCATACCTATACCATCCCATTCCTTCAACATCTCCATCGGACGAAAATTCACCGTACACACGGCCGTCGAAAATACGGCCGGATACGGCGTTACAAGTTCTGTTCAACGGCCTTAAATTGGGTTGAAATCAACGCGGCAGACCGGAACGATGCCTGAAACATTTGGAACGGCGTAATCGTGATGCCGCCAGCTCTGTGATAGAAGCGGCAATCGTCAGTCCTCGGAACCGGCACTTCCGCGACCTGCCTGGATCACGGCAAGTTGACTTTGTTGACTTCTTTTCACCCGAGCCTGAGCAACTAGTACGTACTTTAAATTTGCTGGCTGATAGCTCACCAAATATTATGCCCGCTTCCCTCCTACCGGAACTTCTTTGCAGAATGTACAGCTCCTCCTCAAATCCATTCCCACCAGACTGTAATGTGGCAAAGTCAAGGCAAAGTTACTAAAAATATTGCTTTAAATGACTAGAATACAGGAGATTCAGTCTTCAGGTCATAATTCTAAGAAGTGCCCTGTCCCTGGTAGCGAAAGCTATCTATCCTTGAGTTCAGCCGCTGGGTTGAGCTCGATGAACTCGGAAACCATGATGATCATGAAGCCGCGAGCACGGCGCACGCATCGCACATGCGCGACGTCCACAGCGTGACCGAGGGAGAGAGAGGCCGAAGGGCAAGAGGAAGGAAAGGAAAGGGGACGGAGAGTGTGACCAATGCACCTCGGCTCATCCTTCTTTTCATTCGTGTCGTTCATTTGATTTGGTGTTGTCAATAGGGCTTGCGCCGCGCCGTGCTGGTGTTGAGGGTACATTAGAGAGCAGAAGAATGAAGAGGCCAAGCCCCAGATATAGCTCCTTCAGCACAGAGTCCTCACTGAGCACGATCCTACAGCGCGGGTGGTGTCAGTGTTATTGTGATACCAGGTCGCAAGTCAGCGAACATTTTGGCACAATATTACTGGGGACCCACCACAGAAAAAACAGACATATCAGAGGGGTCCACATCCTCAAATGCGAGTGGCATAGTGCCGTTGTTAAACGGATGCTTCATGTCGACCCTCGAGCTGCAAATGCCACTAGCCATCCAGACGCCAGTGGGGAAGCAGGCAGGGAAAAGACATCGCAATGGGTGGATTGGGTGCATATGAGAGGGTGGAGGTGACGAGGAGCGCAGGCCTGGTGGTGGGAGGGAGAAAAGAGATCATGTGTCACGGTGACAGGAACGACGGTGATTGTGTACGCATGTAGACAGCAAATCAAATTCCCATTGTCATCCCCATCATCTCTTCTTGTTCCGTACTTCCACCTTGATCGACGTTACTCGCCGTTGACGGCTTTTTAATCCCCACACACTGCCTAGGATTTACTGGCTCAACTTTGCATCTACACCGGCCGGGTGCTCTCTCGGGACTTTCGACGATTCGGTGGCTCAGCCCCGATGGGTGGCACGAGGTGCCACATACGTGGTGTTCTTTCTCCCCTTAATTACTCTATTCTGTTATGTCGGCCATGAATCTCACATTAATTCTCATTCTCATCCGGGAGTTCCCAGTGCACTCTGCATGCACTCACATTCATTTTCATTCTCTGGTAAGTTTCATTTTATTTCATGAAGTCGACTAGGGACTGAAGTGGAGGTGGGAGCTTAAGTTTCAGGCTTCGGTACTTGTTCAATTATATTTTTCTTTTCTCTTAAGTTCATTTTCTCGAGTTCAGGGATCTTTTAAGTTCACGGACTACTGAAGTTCACGCACTGAACTCAAGTTCTGATTCAGATCCCCCAGCTTGGGAAAGTTATAAAATACTGTATTATCGTACAGGGCAAGAACTTAAGATGTAGACAAAAACTTGAGTTTGATTTGGTCTGGACCACTAGAACTTAAGATGAGCTAATAAAGTATCTGATGTATAGCTGTCAAGGAGCTGATTGTGGCACTTGGGACACCTTGGTTAACCTGCACCGTTCCATTGCAATATTTACGCAGTTAGTTCACTCAAAGAATGTCAAATTCTGAGCGGAGGTCGGTAACTCATCCTGCCATCGGTCCCTACATCGCGCAGATTGCATGGCGGCTCCAGTAATTTCAATCGTCATTTTTATGCTGTGTAGCGTATCCCAATGGGCCAGAGGGTTAATGATATCGGCGTCAGGGGCAGTATTAACTAAAGCTCGGGCATCGCGGGCTTCTTTATGTTCGCGCCGTTTGAGCGAAATGCAGATGGCGAGGCGATATCTCAATTTGAACGGACTTGGAATACATCAAGGAATATTTTACACCCCAAAAATCATTACAGTTAAATGATATTTATTCGGGCCCAGTTTCACAAGACACCACATATTTCGTAGTCCTGTTGTTACAAAGGGGCTCAGATCGGGGTAACCGCTTATTACCAACCATCTCTGTAGCACTAGGAATCGAGTATTTGCGACGGGCAACGATGCAAACTGATACTTTACCCTGCTGTCAAGAGTTCTGTCTCTAGAATTTTGTAAGTTGGCCTGGGTGTTTCGCTATTCAACAAGTTTGATGGTCAGTTTACGAGCATTTGCCAAATGATTGACAAAAGATTGGTAATAAGCTAGAAGTCCGATCAGACCCCCTGATAACGAACAGACTTCAACAAGTGAGGCACGAACTTCACGTTGAAGCGTCCGTCTACGAGAGACTACATATTTAGTACATGTATGTACAGTCATATCCTCTTTCACCTCATTCCAGCCCGCCGCTGATTCGACATTTGAGACTCCATCCGGTGCAGCCCCCCGCTCTACTCCGTTGACTCCGGCTCTCCCTCAACGCGGGCTTCCTTTCCACCCACGTCGGAGGCCGAGTTCTGTATATTTGGTGTAGGAGATGACTTATCCATTTGGACGGCTCCGCTCCCGTCGATATCCTCTGCAGCATGCCCAGCTATCTCAGTTGCTATCAATTGCACTATGTCCTCGGAGTGCAAAGAATCCAGTCTTAGCAAGATCTTCCGCAGGCGGGCTAAAGTGTCCGGGAATTCGTTGGAAAGTGCCAAAGTATGCTCATATTCCACGAACACAGCCCCAATTTTGTGTCGAGCGTCGGGGTTGTCCAGCCACGGTAACAAAATTTCAGCATCATACCACCAGGTCCCTCCTATTTGACGACCATCAGCGTAGAGGTCCCAGCAGCGGCAATCGACAATCGCGCTCAGCAGCTTGGGCGAAGTTCGAGCCACAAAGACGTTGTGTATGCTGTTCGCCAGTCGATTCTGATGAATTGCATGGACAGGTCCTACTATCAGGAAGTCATTGGTGATACTTTGAAGAGTTTCAACCACTCTATAGGGCGGGGGATCCGCGCTGCAGTGCTCAAGGAACTCGGCGAGTAGATATATCTTTGCTTCCAACACCTTGTGTTCTTGGTACAAATACCATGCATCTGTCTGAGGAGCTGTAAATCCATCATCCCATCCCTCGGAAGGTAATTCATCCGGCACCGGAATCGCGGTGTCCTCGGGAAATAGGGAAGCGGTGGGCAAGGATTGTCGTTCTTCTGGGCGTAGATCAAGATGCGAAGACATTTTAACTAGACGATTTTTGATGAGAGCAATGATAGACTGAGATATTTGAGCGAATGAAGGGTCTGTGTTCAGGAGTATCTGGAGAACTGAGCCAAGATCATTTGCTCTAGCTGGGATTGGGCCAGAAGGCAAGAACGCGAGACGCCACAGGGCAGTGAACAAGGTGTCTCGAGGATGCATTTCATCATTGCTCAACCGAGGCTTGGATGGCCCCCGAGATAGAGTATGTGGGAATGCGGACCAGAGGTGCTGCTGAATCTCCCCCCCGCGCCACAAGCCGTTGTCCGACCGCGAATCCGAGTTCCGTTCATTCAACAACCGTATTATGGCGTGGGGGATTGTGGCATTGTTATCTTGTGGCTGCCAGGAAGCAAGTAACCTGGATAGAGTGGAGTCAACCCAATGCAGTGTCTGCCTGTCCGAAGCAGCATTCAAAGTGTGTAGATGCCTGGGTATAATCCGGTCGAGGTACATTTCCACCATTTCCAGGAGAGTTGATGATTTCACATCGGGAAGTATAATGTGTTCCTGTGTTGCATGCCAGCGGTGAGGAGCGGAAGTCAGGAAGGTTGCACTTTGGAGGTAACTCCATATGATTGCATGGGGTGTTTCAGAGAGAAATGCATCAAGGTATTTCCTGAGCTGTGGAATCAAGGACTCGGGAGATCCGGATAGTTCTCCAGTATAGTAACGCCAATGTTGAAGCTCCTGCAGGAATGACATGACAGAGGTCAAGTCTGGAGTTCGGCCCTTCCTCAGCTCCTCGGTACAGGCTACAAGATATTCTTGGTGTGTCTGTATGGCACCCAGAAAAGAGCAGAAAGTGCTCCATTGCATCATTGCTCTGGCAGATATAGTGTAGGCGAAAATGTCTGTGTCCGATATCGTGCCCTGAAATGGATTACTGTGATCGAACATAATCCACAAAGAGGTGAATTCACGGAAGTGCACAGCATAGGTGACATTGCCACCAGGGCTACAAAGACTTGCAATAGCCCACAGAGCTTTATAACATGCAATGCGACGATGTTTGATCACCTCCGGAGACAACAATCCAGTGTCACAGCTGTTAAGCAGATCATATATACGAGGGATAACCTCGAGTTCAGGATTGTTAGCCAAGTGATATATGTGCTCTTCATATGTGTGCAGTCGGTCTCTAGGACCCCAAAGAACATCAGGGATGGCATTGACAAATGGCTCCAGTTCATTATCATCAACCAGCGACTTCATCGTCCAGACCAGAGCTCTGTTATCACGAGCCCATCGCTCATCAGTGGGCTGTGTTGCTGCATGAAACATAGCTTTGACCATACTCTGCTTTTGGGAGAGATGTGATTCATTGATGATTCCAGCCCCCGGTGCATGACGGTGCTTCCAGAGTCTGTTGACACTGTGGAACAGCCACCAGAATGCTCCAGAAAGTGGGGTACGGTATGGGCTGTCCAGATATCGCAAGGGGAGGAGTGTGAGGATAGCATATACACTAGCCACAATGAAGAGGAGAACCCCAGTGATGACCGTCATGGTCACATTGACTGGTATGAGAAATGCGACGAGGCCAGCAAAAAAGAAGAGCAGTGAAGCGTGCAGAAGGAGAGGGATGATTTCGACCACTGTGTGCATGTTGAATCTCTTCAAGCCATAGTAGAGGTAGGAGTAGACTCGAGCACGGATCACTGGGGTAGAGCGCATATCGGCCTTGTGGAGGAACTCACGAGCCCATTGTTCAAGGAGAGTTGCAATTAGAGCACAGGTCAGACTGAATGCCAGGCTGATGAACCAGAGGGCATTGCAGACAAGTGAAGCTGCTGGTGGGGTAAATGGGGTGGATTCTGGCAGTTGGACTGCGCTCCCATTGGCAGACGCTGCAAGCTGTAAGGAGATCTGGGTCAATAGTTTGACTGTTGTGTCCCCAGAGTCAGGATTCAGTGTCTTGTAGCTCTCGATTAGGAATGCTGTCAGACTTGCAGAGAAGAGACCAGCCTGTGTGTATGTCAAAGATCTGTGATGAATCAAGATGCAGGTACACACAAATATCAGCATGCCCTCCATGTCACTCTTCCAACTCTCGACAAGAGCCTTGTCATACTTCTCCGCCTCCGATACATACACTGCCCAGAGCTTAGCGGCCCCCGCTTCTTCAATTGGATCAGCTATGGCTGGCTTTAGATGTCATCTCCTCAACCAGAACAAGGGCAACATACTGTTCCTAGGAGGCACTGGGCCTTTCTCTTTGTCAGCCATGGTGTGGGCGTACAAAGAAGATCTGAGGCATGCTGGCAGTGGTGATGGAAGGGTGGCATATTCCCACGATGACATTTCCCCATTCAGCATCAACGGTCTGCTTTGTCAACTGCGACGAACGAAACGGCTCATACTTGAATATACCCTGTAAAACTATAGGATGTGACTGCTTGAACCGCAGAGGGATGCGGTGATCAACTCCCTGAAGCCAGAAAGTTGACACAAAAGCCAAAAAAATTCTCCGCAGTCGAAACACAGTCCCGCACTTAAACCGTGCCTTCACAATGTGAGCAATTTGCCGTGGCGGCGATCCAATCATCCCGCACAACATGATGCTTGCATTGCGAGGGCAGCAAAGACACCACTAGCTCCCGACTCGTAGATACAGATCGCGGACATCGCCGGTTCACCCGGTGTTGTCAGTGGCGTTGGGACCCGCGGTCTGTCCGACGGACTACTAATATTTCGACTCAAAAATTGGCAAGCCTTGCGGATTCGCCGCCTTCAATGCTTTTCGATGCATTGGTCCATGTAGCCGCTAGCTGCGAAGCGAGGCAAGTCAAACAAACCGCTACGTCTCAAAACTCAACATAAAAAATTGGAGGGAAGTCAACGGAGGTTTGCGCTGATGAGATCGACGAGCCTGTCTCCCGCCAGGTTCACTTTTAGATTCGATCCTACACCTCCGCCCGGTCCTCTGAGGATGTGGACGGCAGTGAATTCGCCGAATTATGGGAGGAAATTACTGTAAATGTTCTACGACCTCGAGAGATCGGACTTTCCGCTACAGCATATATGCTGGGGATATATTGCAGTAAAGGACGTTGTGTGCTGCCAAGGGCCGCCGAGTTGAACAAAGGAGTATCTCCCACTTTTTGAACACGAGAGCTGACAAGATTTCAGACTTGAGCGCTGTCATAGATGTGATTTGATCCAAGACGTACAGCAAATAGCAAATTCTTTACACGGAAGTCGGTCTTCACCGGTGGGCCAACGAATTTCTCCACGAAACTCCTGATAAGATCTTGTCCGAATATCTTTGCAACGCGGCCTCCTTCTCGTATTTCCTCCATATCCATATCAGTGGGACGAAACGAAGTGCACCATCGAAGTGGAAGATGGTTCTCAGCCGACCTCCGCGCATGGCTGGCGAGGCTCTCGAACTTGATCTGGCGGGAGCTCGAGTCTGGTCTCGCCCGAGCCGTCCACACTCAACTGGGGACCTCAAATGCTGCTCTGCTCCGGACGTCAGAACCCTGCCATGGTCCAGAAATGATATGAGCATCACAAACCTGTGTTCTTTCTGGCAACCACTCTCTACTCATCCCGCAGCTGCGTGTCCCCCACGCAACGGTCTTGTTTTTCTGTAAATGAACGGCATTCAGATCTGGGATTACTCTGCTTTCTTGGGGAGAAGCGGTATGTATGTACCAGCTCTGGAACGCCTTCGCCGGACTCCACGCATCTATGGGGCCGTCGGAGTCGGAGTTCGGATACGATACGAGGAACTTGAGCAGCCTCGCGTTCATGCCCTCGAATTCCTTCGACAATCCAACGAATCTTAACCCTGAATTAATTCTGGAGACTCTTGCTAGGGTTCATTTACTCACATATCGAAGTCGAAGTACTAGTCTGCCCTTGCCCATTGCCCTCATCAAAAAATAAAAATCACATTTTGGATAACACCTAGTATCGATTCCGTCCCTCGTTCGCCCATCCGCAATTTCCCGGGGACACTGCAGCTCAATTACTTACCTCGCGCGGAGAGGGAGTTTTGAATAGGTCCTTTCAAAATTCAGACTCACAACGGTCAGGTACACGGTTGAAGCTAACATGCATCTACCTGCCGAATATCTCGACCACGCAGCACCGATTAATACCTTGTCCTATCGAGTTATCAAACTTGACCGAAATTGAGAGACTGTCATCGGGCGCTGGCAGCAGGTACCAAATACCAAGCCAAGACAAGAGTGTTGGATTCTGGATATCATCGGACTCAAACCATCAGGAGAACTCATCGGAGTCATCAGCCTCAAGGGCAATTTGGAGGGTGCGCAACATTACTTGCCATTTGCAGCGTGTACACCACGTTTTGCTTTTAGCGTCATCTTCAAGCTCAGTGCCCCCGATCTGCTCCTGCAGGGCGCGATCATCAGTTATGGTGCACGCCGCTTAGTCGCCACCTCTCAGTGGAAACTCTTACTCGTCACCCAGTTTTTCCACTATTTTATATCCTTCTTGGCAAACAGCTCCTTTTCGCCGGAGCTGCAGATCGCCAAGAGGGATTTTATTATCAGATTTATTGAGCGAGTTATAAAATTCATGACCCTCGGATTTGGCAGTGCCCTATATAGCCTGACTACCACGCCTTCATGGCATCTCTGGAAGCTTGCAATAATCTTCCCCTCTCACAATTTTGCCATGGAGACAGTGAAATGGCCAGTTCTGACATTCCGAAGCCCTGTCAAGTCCCTTCAAATTGGGGATAAAAAGTAAAACTTTCTGCCCCGGCCAATTTGGCAGTAGTACTACATAGGAGGTGACTAAGCGGCGCGCACCATAGAGTTTTGGTGCCTGGATTACGTACATGTCTCTATCTATCTATGCCCAGCAGCGAAAATCTACAAATTGCCGAGCAGCCTCGAGGTGGAGGACAGGTCAGACCAAATGAATATTCCCTATTCGACAGGCTGGATTCGGATTCCATGGCCATGGTTGAATATGTATGTAGTGTGGACGTGCGGGAGGAAGTGCGGGATGATTTTACTTATTATCGTTGTTACCAGAAAGTGGGACCTTTGGGTCGCCCGCGCAGGCATTGAATAGAAATGGAATCTTAGACCCACTGCCCAGAGTGAAAATCTGCGGACGCAAGGGTCGAGTAAGATGAAGAAGGGAGGGATAGAATTGATCTTAGGAGGATAGTAGTACGTTCGGTGGTCAAGGTCGGTGTCCCAATGCCTTGAGGTGATTATGTATAATTGGATGGCCAAGGTATATTTTGGCTGGGTTGAATGGTAGCATGCAGGTCATACCAGCAATTCCGCTAATGTTAATGCCGTTGGGGGGGGGTTTGTTGATGAAGTCGGAAGTTCCCGTTTACTCGACCGATATGCCCGAGATATGCCGTTGGTTGTGTGGCCGACGAGAAAATCACTTGAAGAATGGGGTGGGGTGATTGTGACCATCTTAATCATTAATCCGAAACCATCGTGTGATAAGAGAGTTCGAGTGGAATGCAGAGGATTCAGATTCCGAAATGCTCTGGAGCAGCGGTCAGGGGCTACCAATCGGCGATTCGGAGTCGTGAAAATTGTAGAACACAGGGTAGGTAGGAATAATTTTGCTACTCCCCCCATCCCACAGTCCAGATGTTGAAACCGTCAATGCAAACTTGAACATTCAGCGTGCCCTCCTATTTGTCCCCGCCTCGTCTATTTGTCCCTATTACATCTCGAAGCTTCCCCGCCGCATCTGCCTCGCTTCTTTCTTCCCCCTCCGGTTGCGCTGCCCAGACCCGCGAGTTCTGTTGACCCCAGTCTCGTAGGAGACGGACGCGGACGAGATGCAGCCGCTGCCCTCGCCGCCGACGTCGCGCGAGTTTGTCTACGAGGAGGAGGGACAATCCTTGGGCGGCGACGAGCCCGCCGCGGTCGCAAACGCCGCAGCGCCCGCGAACGAGGGGTATGAGCAGGAGATGCACCCATGGTACAAGCCGTCGTACCCGGTGCTCCTCGCGCTCGCGCCGCCGGTCGGGAACTGGCTCACCGGCGGGGACCACCTCAAGGACGCGCTTCTGCTTTTACGACTTATCTTCTACCTCCACCAGCTCATCGAGGGTGCGTCCTCTCTGCCTTCGAACTAACAATATTAATTAATATCATATTGGGCCGCAGTGCCCTAGCGCCTCTACCACGCCGCGCGCCCGCGCCTCCCTTCTTCCCCCCGCCCCAGCGGGCCCGGCCACGCGCGCCGCCTCGTCCCTCCGCGCGCCCGAGCTCCCGCATCCAGCAGCACGCAGCCGCAGCCCGAGTCGCTCTCCTGGCTCTCCACGACACTCTTTGCGCTCCTCGCATCCCTCCGCCCGCTGCGCGAGCTCACAATGCGCGTCGCCGCGCGCATGAGCACCCTCCATGCGCTCGTGCACTCCGCCCCCTCCTCTGCCGCCTCGTCCGAGCAGGAACAGGCGGAGGTGAAGGCTCTCCGCACACGCCTCGCGCGCCTCGAGGCGCGGGTCGCAGCGCAGGACGGCGCGCTCGTAGCGTACGTCGACGACGCGCTCGCGTCCGTGGGGAAGGCCGTAAGGCGCGTCGAGCACCGCCCGAGACAGGCGGTGCCGCTCTTGAAGACTGCAGTGGGGGAAAGGGGGAGACGAGCAAAATAGGTGGAGCGAACACGGTGTTCGTCCCCGCGCCGCCGAAGCCGCCGGGCCTGCTTGCGAGGTGGGCCGCCGCCCTCTCCTCTCCCTATCTGCACCTCCTCTCCCTGACCCTCCTCCGCCTTCCTCTCTATCTGCATCTGGGTCTGCATCTGGGCCTACACTAGAGCTGGTGGGTGGGGGAGGGATACCGAGCCCGAGCGCGACAAGGCGCCTCGACCCGATTTTGGAGGAGGGGGAGAGGGAGCCGGGTGCGTCTGCGTCTGCGTCCACTCCACTTCCACTCCCGCATACGCATACCCCGCGCTGCCGCTCGCCCTCGTCTATACACCCATGCCGCAGCTCCTCGTTCTCCTCCGCCGGTGCCTCGCGCTCGCGCTCTGGCCTCTCCGCACGCTGGTGTGACCTGTGCGCTTCGTCCTCGGGGGCGCGCGGTAACGAAGAGTACGGACGTCTTTGTATGTATGTACCATCCCTCGATCCGCACGAGAGCACCACCCTCTTTCCCCGTCTTCGTCTCCCCCGTTTCTCTCATAGCAGAGCATAGTATCGACCCTCCTTCCTTCCTCTTCTCTCTCTCCTCCTTCCTCTTCTTTTTTCTCCTCGTCATTGGCATCATGGTATTGTATCGTACCCTTTCATTCCGTCTCTGGTCATTGCCGTATGGTATTGTATCATATATCGTCCCCTCCCTTATAGCTCACGGCCCCTCCCATACTCTCATCCTCACTCTCATTTCTCCTTTCATTCCGTCAAAGTCAAATCACGGTCCCAAGCAGCATAATCAATCTCCTGTATCATGTAACAATAGTAACAAGTGTACGTTTTATTTGGGTGAAGCTGAAGTCGAAATTGAAGTCGAAGTCGTATAACGAGAGGTCGAAGGCCGAAGGCGGTTGGAGATGAATTTTGGTGAGTGGTCGGGTACATTTGGTGTATGGCGGATTTTTAGGTTCGCGCTATGTGCTCCGGCCCCGCCATTGGGAGGGATTGAATAGAAGGTCTTTTGGCTCCGTGCACCCGTACACTGGCGAGCCCTTGTTACACTGTGTGGCTTCCCTCTGAGGTAACAATGGCTCAAATGGTTGTCACTTTTCGTCCTCTCGCTTGGGTGTCATTTTTGGCTGACTCAAGTATGAGCTGAGGAAGGGTGACACTTGTTCACCGCGATTCCATTGGGTAACCACATTTTTCATGAAATCTGTGGGGTGCGTATTCTTTCCAACAAAAAGTTTTGCAGTATTACATCCATATATATGTGGTCCAGCCACTCTACTTAAAAAAAAAAAAAACTAGCAGTGATATATTAGTAGCAGCGTCATAGATTCAGCCTCTATAAAAATGTCTTCGCTTCTCAAACTTCCACGTCTCGAAGTTGGGGCTTGGTTTTTATGGGTTTCAAGGTTTATGGTTGACGCCTCGCAGTCATGTGCGTGCCTCATTTTTTTTCTTCCTGCGTAAGGTGTTGTGCGACGCGCGGTTGAAGTTCGACTCGTCGAATATCTGCGACTTTGGCCCCAGTTTCTTTAATAACTTGCGTCAAATTATTAACGGGGGAAGAAACAACTTCTTCCCTGTGTAATTTGAACCTCAATTCCTGGATCCTCCGACGCTGAGAGTTGTCACGTGATTTTATTGACTGGCATATGTGTGCCTCATTTCGTTCCGTGCTCATACTTCATGACAGCTGGGTTGCGACGGAGTTTCCACGGTTCGACCTATTTCCCTTTTTGAATTATTGACTCGGTCTTGACTCGAGTATAGAGTCCGACTCTTTAGGGACTCCCTTGTACTTCCGCACACTTATTCCCATACACCATCCGAGTCATACATGTTGCTCTGGGTCCAATTCTTCCCAACTGTGTACCATTAAAAGCCCCCTAGTTTAAGATGTACAGTAATGACCTGCACCCCCTGCAACAGAGCTCACAGTAGCCCTTCGTCGAGCGCATTGCTTCGCCACGTATCGCCCTCGTCCTCGCGTCCTCCGCCGATCTCCAATCACTGTCTTTCCTTACCCAAGATATTGACCTATCAGATTAGTTTCCGTGATCATTCTCAGGGTTTGATCTTTGACCCGAAAGTATTGACAGTGACAGAGTGAAAAATCAATCCGTGGCCCTAGACCAGAAATTCGGCTAAGTCTACATGTGTATGGTTTCGGGTCTTACCACCGAAAACGCAGCCGAGATCACTGGGCATCAGCCGGAATCTTGCCGAAGCTCGGTAAAAAAAGTGCGATGCTCCGGTTTCCATATCATTCTGGGATTTCACCAGGACGGAAGACACTATCATTATGTATGATAAATTCAGACCGACCACTGGAGGCCGATGAACTGCCGGTACCTGATACTTATTCTGGACACTACTCATACTGTACTATTACGACCAAATGTTTAGGTGATGGGTGACGGAAGGTCGTGAACTGAACATTTGGGACGTAGGTGATGGTGACATTGAGGTTTTGAGGCCTAAATAGGACGAAAAATGCCTAAATTTCTCGCCCGGCGGATGCCGGATGTCCAAATATGGTAGTTTATGGTGCCGAGAAATGAACACTCGAAAAAGTGAACACCTTAGGTGACGGGTGACATAGTGTGAACATTCGGTCTTAATAGTACAGTATACGGTCGCCGAATAACCCTGGTATTTGTTTGGAGGGTACAAAAACGTAAGGACTGAATGCTCAATGAATGCTTATTGTGCATATGACAGACCAAGTCATGCCAGTCTCGACACGTACAAAATCAGGGTGGGAAGATCTAAGGTCAAAGGTGTTTCCGTGCGAAGTTGTCTCCAGCCAAAGTTGCATTGGAGGAAAGTTGTAGTTGCACTTGTGGGAAACCCAAAATCGGAAGTTGCATGTTGTAATTGCCCAACATGTGTAGCCTGCCGAAGTTGTTGTACCTGAGTTGCGGACATTGGAAGTTGAAAGTTTACCAAGTTGCGGTCGGTTGAAGTTGCAACTTACATAAATGCCGTTTCCGTTTGAAGATGTAGTCCATCCCAAAAGTTGTCAATTTTTGTGCAGGGTGGCATGAACTTGTAAAAATACTTTTTTGCACAGTATATCGCATATCTCTTCGTTCAATGGTTTGGTTGAACTTTGAAGTACTTGGAAAAACCGCCACGAAAATTTGGACACTCGCGGCGTAAATTTGAATGGAACTAATTGCAACAGTCGAAAATTTGGGGTTTTTTTTTTTCATTTTCATCTATGCTGATCAAAAACTACTCGTACAATAATTTACCGCTGATGTGTTCATCTAAAAACTATCTATCCCTCGACGTCTAATCGCCACCAGCAGTGGCGTGAATAAGCTCCGCGGCTTGGTTTGATCGTGGGGTGATAGAGCACTCGAATGGGAGAGGTGCACTGCAAGCAGGAAAAACAGACAAGATGTGCTCAGCACTGGATTGCCAGGAGAATGAGAACTACGCACGAGATTAAACCCGGGCAGTACTCGCACGAAGGCTCGACTTCCTTCCCGTTGGCGTCTCGTAGTTTCTTAATGTCCAAAGTGGCTAGGACGGAAATAATAGTGATCCAGAGAGATGCTGCGACCATATGTCTGCCTGGGCAGATCCTGGATGATTGAAAGGTTAGATGCGATTCGGTGAAAGTCAAAGGCAACCTACCGCCTCCCGAACCCAAAAGCAGCCTCCGGGTCCCGCACGGCCGGATTGAGCTTACCGTCAAGGAGGAAGCGTTCGGGTTTGAATGAGTGTGGATCTGGATACATTTCCTGCAGCATGTTAGAGCAGGGATTTTTCAAGAAACTCGCAGGCCGCACTGACCTCGTCGTGCATTATCGCCCTAACAACGACCAGGAAATCAGGTCCATATTAAATATAGCAGTACAAAGGGACGAACCAAACATTCCCAAAGACAATTGAGCGAGCTGGAATTCGATATCCATGATATTCATCTTCGCTAGGGAGGAAATGCGGAACACCTGCGCAATTAAGGTTCACGCTTGTACGCGTATGTCAAACGATCGACAAACCTATAGGTGTGACGTTTCGCCAGCGCAGAACCTCTTTCACAATCGCAGATACATACGGCAACGCTGCCTCATCCGAGAAATCCGGGAGGTGCCCGGTTCCAACGATGGAGTCAATTTCCGCCTGGGCCTTTGCTTGAGCGTCTGGATTTGCGAGCATGGCTAGAACGAATGTTCCAAGAGCGGCCACGGTTGTATCGGCCCCCGCGGCATACATGTTCGCTGCCGTGGTTTTGACGACGCTTTCTTGACCATCGTTCTCGTTATCCTGAAGGGCAGTGAGGCTCAATGATGTGAACGAGGGGCGTGCGGTCCCCAGTGCCTGTCGAGAACACCCCCACATTCAGTAAAGCTCTATCACCGCAATGTTTAAACCTGTGGCGTACAATATTTTGCTTCACATGGGCAAACGGCCTCTCCAACAACTCTCGAGCGGCTTTGTGCCACTTCTTCGCCATGCGCTTGAAATCTGCTCCGGGGATCCAACTGGGTACGTACTTCAGAGCGGGGAAGGTATCCTGCGAAATCAATTATTCGAGACAATTGTATCCGAAGGATGAACACACTACGAGGAACCGCCCGGGGATGCTAGCAACGGATAACCCATTCATGGCTTCTTCCGCCAGATCAATGTATTGGTTGTTGGAGGTATTGACATCAATGCCATAGGTGACATCCATGATAAGTGTTCCGGCCATACTGTATTCGTGGATTTCGGTTAACCGGGTTGACACCAGGAAGTGCAGTACGCACTGTCTGAAATGATGCATCACATCTTTTGGGTCTTTAAGTATGCGGCGGAGGAGATCATGCGCGGCTGCGCGTTCTTGAGGTTGAAACTGTTTTACCGCGCTCGCATTGAAGGCCTCATGGAACATTTTCCGATGAGCCCGCCTAGGATTCTTTCAGAGACCAGGTTGAATATAAATTCGTATTAGCACTGACCAACGATCACCTAAGGGAAGAGAACTTCAAGAAAGGCCATCAAGACTGTTTTGTGGCGTACCGTATTCCATGAATGCTGCGAGCGCATCAGTTTCGGTGCTTGTATACAACGGCAGATGGACTCAACCCATGGCAAAGTCCCACCCCATCAGCTCGACAAGCATCGGCAGTCGAGGCCTACACAGGCTAAGAATACGGCCCGTATATATAACACGGACCTCACTCGCCTATCTGAATACGAGGAGGATCGTTTTTCGAAGAGGTCATGAACTGCTTCGACTGATGACAAGACAACAATAGATGTCCCCGCGACATCCAGGTGGATGATATCCGAATCTGCCGGGAGCGTCAGTAGTGCCCGCGTATCGTCGGTGGTAGCCAGACGCACCAAACTCCTTGCTCCAGTTGCGGTATGTTTCCCACATTCGGTCCAAAGGCATATCAAACAAATTCCCTAAGAGAGGCAATTTCTTTGGTCCAGGTGGGAGCGGAAGGCGAGACCGATTGCGATTCCCGCGGACGGCATAAACCAATATTATTAAGCCAAGGATAGACCACATTGAGCCAGTGCTAATCGCCAGAGGTGGGATCATAGTGGCGGAGGGTGACTTGTTAAGTGAAGCAGGGTCCATTTATAAGGTGGCTCCGTCTCCCATGTACGTTGTCTAATATCCGCCCTCGCCTGTTATGCCACATTCGCAGCGGGCATGCGGAGAAAATGCCCGCAACGCAGAAATTCGAACGCCGGCAGGTGATGCGCCAGGCAGGACTCCCAGAGGCACAGTCGGACCGAGCTTCAACAGGTTCTGTATTTTCGTAGACACGTTAATCCGGGGATAGACCATGTCGGATCAGTTGCGGCCGCACCTAGGTTTAAACACAAACGCAACAAGCCTTCAAAATCGTAACACACTGAGGAAGTTAAACTTGACCTATCGGCATTCCACCCGCCGAAATGGCGAGGTCTTTTATTTCAACGAGGTCCTTGATTCCGAGGAGGCACGGAATAGCACGGAATTCCGAAGAAGTTAGGAATGAATACAGCTGTTATCGCTTTCCGTTGCACCCAGAACTACAGATGACTGGCTGAAGGAGGAGACTATTTGTTCGTAGCACTTGAAAACCGCACCAGAGGACTTGATTTAGCCAAAGATATTGCCGTAAAGTGGCGGTCGCACACGGCCGCCCTTTCCTTGACGCAAGATTGGAGGAGACAATAATATCTACGCCCTTCAATTTTACCGCTTATAGCGAATTTGAGCTGAGCAATTGAAGAGAATCTTGAGGAGATGGATGTTGGGTCTAAAACTTTCACAGACCATAGAAAACATCTCATAGAGTCTAAACTAGCGTGCCGGGGGAATTCCCAGCGGCGAACAACTTTTTATGCGGTGCGATCATCTCCGTTGACACTGGGGCAAAAATAGTAGTTTATTTAACCCGTCACGAAGGCACGGGTTACCCCTGCTTTCGTCACGGAGAGTCTCCAGCGCCCAGCGGATTCTCAGTTTCACCAATGCCCAGCGGATTCCGACTTCCTAGTCTCGAATCCAGACGTTTGGGTGCTTCCGGATCACCGGCCCGTCGGAGTTTGAAAAATGAAGCGCAACGTCTGGTGCACTTCGCTTGGTGATCCCCCCCATCGGGTCACACCAACCTCAGTCTTCACTCCTCCCGCATTCTCTGTGCTTAAAGCCTATCCAAGGGTACTTCTACTTTATTCTAATGTCTTCTCCAAATTTCCCCCATTTTTCTGGGGCATTTCTGGGGGTTTACAGGCTGCACCCACCGCAAGTCTACTTCGGGCTCGTTCGACGAAAGTACACCCAAGAACACCCAGAAAAAATTGAGACATGTTTCGGATTATCTGCTAGGCCATTTCTGGTAACAACTTGAGGGAGAAAAAGTATTGGTAGCACACTGAATCGCGCAAAGTGTGACAAAAGCGAGTGACTCGATGGGGGCTGTCACTACACGAATTGCCCCAGACGTTCTGGAGGGATCCTCGCGCTACATTTTTCAAACTCCGCCCGGAAATGATCCGAATGTTCTATTATTAGAAAAATCGCTGCCCCACATATTATCCCTCCAGAGAACGGCTGGTAAGACTACCGACTTCCTGCAGTTCGCCCAACACGCTGCAGAATCCGAGCCAAAGGGCACATGATTATCCACGTGAGTGTTCATGTGACTTTATCAGGTGATCTGAGTAGGTTTTACAAGTAACAAGTATATTCGACCCGTGCCTTCGTCACGGAGAAGCAGAAACACCCGGCGGACTCTCAGTTTCGCCAACGCCCGGCGGATTCCGAGTTCCCGGGTTCGTCACAGACACGGCTGATTCCGAGGCGAAGGGCACGTGATAAAATCACCTGACAAAATCACCTGACATTACCAAAAAAAAAAAAGCTGTGCTCCTCGTCTCTTGGCGCGGTTACGGTGTTTGTGGCATCAAATTCCCATAAAGAGTGAAACCGAAAACGGTTTCACCCGAATTGGGTGAAAACAGATGGAGATAAGTGAAACCAGATAAGGCAGGTACACGTGGATTTGTCACCGATGTGACAGCTTGTAACAGCTGGTCATAAAATCCTGATTCACATTGTTCTCATTCAATTCTGCAGCTATCGCCCTCATTTAACTTGCTAAATTTACTTAAAAATCACCCCTACCACTCATCCATATTTAAAATTTAATTGACTACTCATTGACTCGGAGTATATCATATGAACAAATTTAGTACTGCATAATTTATCCTACCCTCCATGTGCCCCCCGAACATGGCACAGTTGGATGAGACCCATTACGCCCTTCACATTCCAATTGCTTGCAGTCTGCACAAGCATTGCGACACAGATTTTTCCTGCTGCTCCCTTTGCAACCATCTTGTCCACATTTAAAGCAGGGCCGTTTAGGTTTCTTTGCTTTCTCATTGGTGAAAGAATTGTCAGATGTAGCCTCCCGCTTCCGTGGCTTGTTCACCCCCTGCATTGGCATATTGCTGGGTGAGGAAGTACTTGGCCAATTTCCAGGGTTCTGGCTAGTGAAGTTGATGTCGAAAGATTTCCTCAAGAAAATTGTCAGAGGGACTGAGAGATCCATACCATGGCTATCGACAGTTCTTTGAGCTATGTACATGGGTGAGTCATTGAAATTTGGAGAGCAGAGACATCTGTACCTGAATTTCCGGTGCTTGATTCCTGGATAGGGGTCTCCAGCCTCTTTGGATCTGGACCAGCCTGCGCTGGCAATTGGGCACCTGAGGCTGGGCCCAGATGAGGGCCAGCCATGAGTTCATCATCAGGGATTTCAAAATCATCAAAGTAGTCGGCCATGGTAGTGAGACTTGAGTGAGACGAAGAGAGCCTGTTATCGGATTGCGATCAGCAAATCTGTAATTAGATGATTGGGTATGTTGATCTACACATTGATCAATAAACAAGGGCAACTGCATCGGCCCAGAGCGGCACTGTGCATAGATAAATTCTGAATCTCTCTCTTTCTCTTTTCTTCTCTTTCCTTTTTGGGCGATTTTTTTGTAATTCTTTTGGGCTACCACAAACACCGTAACCGAGCCCGTCTCTTAATGTACAACTTTAGACCCGTGCCTTCGGCGCGGCATGTTTGTAGCTTAATCTCAGTTGTAGGTTTTTTCCAAGTGTGTATTGACTATCATATCTACATGAATTACCTGTAACACAAATCAGTTCAATGGATCTCTCTTACAAAAGGAGGAGGACATACGTATGGAGCAACACCTCTGGTGTAAGTCTGTTGTCATTCTTAAAAAGAACCTTGACTCACTGACTGGAAGTGCATTGAAAAAGTGCAACATATAGCTGTCCACGGGCAAAGACATCGGTGCGGAGGTCCAGTCCAACATGATCAACTGACTGGCCCTGTGCTTTGTTGAATGCAAGGCAGCCAGGAAACTATCGCCTCTTCATGGCAAAAGCAATTTGTTCAACTGATGGAGTAATGGCGATGCATGGGATGAAAGCCCTTTTGCCATTGTGTTCACCACCTAGAAGCTGAATCTCCAGCACATGAGGTGACATTCTTGTGAGAATTCCTCTGGTGCCATTACAAAGACTATTTGCTGGATCCAGATTTCGGAGAATCATGATTGGGTACCCTACCTTGAAAGCTAATTTGACCAAAGGCAGTCCAGATGCACGGATAGAGTTGAGATATTCCACAGGGTATTGGAAATCACTGTCAACTTCCTCTTCTGTGATAGCTGAATCAGCACTGTGGAAAATAGATTCTTTGCCTTGGAATTTATGCAGCAAGATGTTATTGAGCTCATCCACATCATCATTGTTTGCAGAGAGAATTGTATGCTCCAGGAAGTATTTATCCTGATTATGGTCTGCAGGTATAGTTGATATCCCAGGATAGATTGTGTCTATCGTAGATGGAACAGTTTTGGAGCTTCATAACTTCAGGAAGTTCAATGCTCCCAGAAGCATTTATATTTCTTCCGCTTCCAACATACAGGAGCCATTTTGCTGAGTCCTTTTCCTCCTGTCGTGGATCAGGCCCACCGAGACACATATTCTGTGTCAGGTGTAGTATTTCAACCTTTGGCCACATCTTCAGCAAATCATTGAATCTGAGCAGGCTGAGGAGCATTTTGAAGCTGACAATGTCTCTGTGGGCTATCAAGGACACAATTTTCATGTTCATGCCTTTGAGAGGCAATCCGAGCATGCTGGGGAGTATTTGGAGGAATTTGATCCGTTTAGACAGCCAATAATCCATGTCAATTTTTTATATCAGAAAAAGCTTGCATTTCAGAGACAGGCTACAGATAATTTAAATCAGGAGGGCAGAATCAGCAGATACACAGGGCAGAAAGTTGGCAGAGGGATAGCAAGATCTTGACAGATAGGGGTAGACAGTTGAACTGGAAACTCAAATCAGAACTTGAGAAGACAGCAAAATATATGAGAGATGGGGCACACCTGAGGCAGTCAGAGCAAAGATGAGGGGCAGAGAGAAATCTGGGTTAGATGAAAACCTCGAGGCGGGCTCGAGCACCGTGATGCAGCGGGAGAAGAGGCTGCCGCTGCGCGGCGGAGGGTCAGGTGATTATATCACCTGACTATATCACATGATTTATCAAAAAAAGCTGTGTCCGTTGTCTCTTCTTATATAGGATAAGAAAGATCGTCTCTTAATGTATAAGATGGTTTAGACTCGTGAACCAGTCGACGCTAGCGCATTGATCTCACACTGAGCCCCGACATCAGGCTGAATTGGGTGAATCAGACAACAACGACAACAATCCGACAAAGAGAGGCAAAGCACGGAGATCAAGCGCTAGCGGACTGGGCCCGCTCGGCGCTGATTTGGCGGGAAGATTTTGCCCCCGCCATCTCAGACCTCCGGACTTGGTCGCAAAAGCTTAAAATCTCAAAATATCAACTTCAAACATAGTAGGGGAAAGTAGTGTAAAATTAAATTCTCTATCGAATGAGACATACATATTTTTGGGTCAAATTTTTGGGTGTCGCGCGTCGTCGCCGTATGCTAGCCTGATGACTCCGATCACACGAGTTCCCGCCAATTTTCTTTCTCAGACCGGCGGGATTACTCCAGCACCCTCATCAACACCGCAGCAAGACCCTCCGCCATCTACTTAACCCTCCCCCCTCCTTCGTTACCCCAATATTCTCATTTTGCTGTCATTGTCACCGGCGACGACGGTGACACCCAAAATTTTGATCAAAAACATGTAGGGCCCGTTCGATAGAGAATTCAATTCTACATAACTTTCGTGTACTATGTTTGGAGTCGATTTTTTGAGATTTTGAGGTTTTGCGACGAAGTCCAGAGGTCTGAAATGGCGGGGGCAAAATCATCACGCCAGATCAGCGCGGAGGGGGCCCAGCCGGCTATGCCTGATGCGAGTTCTACATTGCATCTGTTTGTGCGTAGCTGGATGGGGACGAGCCTAGTAATGGTTGTCGGCAATGTTCCGCCAAATTCAAACTCCGACATCAGCATGCGGAGTAGTAGCTCTGTTTTCTAGTTCCTACAGGCACTTTGAGGAGAAGCTTCGGCTGAACAGTATGCTGTCATAGTCCAACTGATTGAAATGATTGTTCCAGATTTTCGATTGAGTGTCCGGATGTACCTCAACCTGGTCATTTCAACAATAGATCCTACTGTATATATTCCTAGTGTGTAGATATTCAAAATCTGCAACAATCATTATGTTCTAATTTCAATATAGTATATATCTTACCGCAGACTTTAGCCTGTTACCTTGCGTAGAGAGCTACAGTTTTAGGAGGAATAAATACAGCTAGATGCCCGCCTAGAGCACTATCACCACTCAAATTTGTAACTAAATGAAAGAATATGAATGCAAATGAAAGTTGACAGTGAAAGTTGACAGTGAAAGTTCGCTTATATAGTTCGCTTATATAGGACGATGCAAGTAAGTTCTGCATAAAAGATCTCAGAAATAGGGGTGATTTCCAAATGCGGCAATACCGCTTTTCTCATCACAGATTTTTTTTTTTGGAGCGTTTGGGATAATGAAATTCAGTCTGCAGAAGCATTCCAAAAGTCATCCGCTGGGTCTACCAGATAAATCTAGTTAATGCCGGGGAAGTTGTCCAGGGAGGAAATGCCATTACGCACAAGTACCATAGTGTGGGACTCCAGCCGTAATAAATTTATCCTATCCCATTTCTTGGATTGTTCAATGTCAATGGCTGTATACCCACTAAAACCCCCACTGTGTAAGTCCAATCATCCGGCAGAGCGTCTTCATTCATTAGTAGACCACTCCATGTTCTTAGGACAAGATCTTTATTCAGCGCAAGATTACCAAATTTCATTTTATTGGTGAGGATTCGATCTCGTCCTAGTGCGGAATTCACAGATTTCAGCCATCTGTTGTGAATCTCAACATCTGTAGTGTTACGGTGTGGATTCTTCAGAATCTTATCATTCCGGATGTTCCAGATTATGTGCCAGGCCGTGGATACCAGAATGGCAAATAATCGTCCCATAGCAGGGATAATTTTCCCGTTTGAGTGTCTAAATTTAACAAGGTTACAACCCAAGATGAGTCCCCAGCTGAGGGAGGGCCAGTTGGAATATTTCATGGCCCAGAGTTCCTCGGTCAGTTGCCAGATTAATTTTGCGCCTGAGGCAACACATTCTAGTGCGATGTGTTCAAGGTTTTCAGGAACTTTGCATGTTGGGCAGACTGCTATGACCTCAAGATTGTCAATATGTGTCCAGAAGTCGCCAACTCTGAAAATGTTGTGAATCGACTTCCAGAATAATTCACGGTGGAGTCGTCTCAGGTTTGTGGAACGTATAGATTTCCAAATTATTTCATCAGTAGGAGTGTAATCAGAGACTTCATACACGGAGCACCGGATACGATCTAAGTTGATAAATGTTGCCTCCCTGAACGGTTTTAGGCGTCTGCCTTTAATGATTTTTGTAAAGATTCGCTGTGAGCCTTGTGAGATTAGGATACCCGGGCAGCTGAACATTAAATCGATTTGGGTATCAACCTCAAGAGGAGGGTATGAATGAATCACAATGACGGGGAAAGTGATTGTTGTCTGCTTGAAATGTGTTCATGCAACTCGCTCATTTAGAGCTGCAAAGACTGCTTTGAAGAGCAGGAAGTTTGGGTCTAACATGTCATTTTCAGATTTTGTTCTCTCCTTAATTAGTGTTTTGAGTAAAAAATCAGATGAAGAACATAGCAGTAAGGGGACATTGTGTGGGATTTTTTGCAGCACTGTGAGGGTAGCCCCCAATATTCCTGATTTAAAGTTAATTTTTATGGTTGGGTTGTCAAATGTGAGGTGGATAGTTGCATCCTCGTTGAGGTCGTCTGAAACAATTTTGAATCTTGCTACAATTTGAGGGTCGTACTGACCAGCATGCAGGACCTTGATATGTACAAAGGCTGTTATTTGATCAGGGGGTGGCTCCAATCGGAGTTGTCGTCGTGCCGGAATCTCATTCATTGAATCATCACCAGCAAATATCCGGAAGCCATTTGTGGTGCTGGATAATCTGAAGTTTGGATCATAGGTCATTTGAGTATCAGTTTCTACCCCTGCTTGGTTAGCTTCCAATTCCTCTGCTGTCAGTTTAAGCTCGTCGGAAAGGTCAGCAGGTGGAGCTAACGGATTCCACTTTGGCATGATACAGTCTATCAATGTCTGTGCGGTCTCAATGCATTTGCCAGGGTGTATACAATCAAGTTCATTTCGATCTCTTTTGCAAGATGGGCATCCACAGTTCTTACGGGCAATGCCACTACTAGGGTTGATTGTGTGTGGCCTTCTTGCCACCGTAGTTCTTCTCATCACTGATTTCCGGAGCTTTTGAGATGGCTCATGAAGCATGAACCATGCCAGTGGAGACCTATGTCCCTTTTTGGACATAGGTATTTTCACGTGATGTGTTGGTAAGGTCACACGTTCAATTCTCGGCAGTGGTAACTCTTTTAGGTCCTAACTCAACTTCGTGTATCTACTTCACAGTCCATAGCCTATGTGTCTGAGCCCAACTTCTGCTTTATTCAGCTTACATTCATTTGGGTAAAACACTGTTTCCAGCTCACTCTAGGTGTTCTGAGAGCTGATTACCTATCCCCCCGCTAAACCTAAAACTCACACAAATATTCATAACTCGCTCATTACCTAGTTTTTTGTTAAGTTTTTTTCACTTAAATACCTTCTGGCACGTGGTTTACAACCCTAGATACAGGCTTAGCCGATATATACCATCCTCCCTATATGATCTTTGCCAACTCTGTGATTTTTGACATTTCCAGTACCCCTGTTGTGCATTTGCCTTGTGAAATTTACAGCCAAGTATGTCAGTCATAGGGAACATACATAATATGTGGCCATGGAAAACTTCAGGACCCCTGGTGCTTTTTAGCCTGTATGGTGCAATGAACCTACAGCTGGATTCAAGGCTTCAGTTCCTGACCCTGGACCGAGGCTCAAGCTCATTGCCCATGCAAGTGTTGCAAAGCTGACCCGAGCCAAACTGCCATCAAGTTTTGCAACTAGACAACTAGTTTTTTGGGCAGGAAATGAGGAATAAAGTGTGCAAAATGGGTGCTAATACATATCATTCAATATTCACAAGTGCTGCACATTATTAACATGAAGGGAAGAGTGACAGCGAGAATAGCGCCCAAACACACAAGGTTTATTTGTCATTTGCAGGTTTTCATTGTCTTGTATGCTTTTACTGGCTGGGATTTTTACATCCTCAGCGTCAATGATATGGATTGACACTACTCAAATATTTATATGAATTATAGAGCCTTACAGAAGCTTGAGGAGCTACTTGCGGCACTTGCCAGACAAATTTGATGGCAACTTGTTTGCACGCGCTAGGGCAAGCCGAGCGGACGGCAACCAATCTTGATTATCATTGGCCAGTCCCAAGTCCATTCGGGGAAGTACCTCCGAAAAGACATGGGACTTGAAATCACTGATCTGCCATAACAGGACTTCAGAATCAAGATTAATCAAGTTGTCGCAAAAGCCGTAGCAAGCGCTATGGTAGCTTTTGAGCTCCAGATTCTCGTGTAGGTAATGCTTGTAGATACTGAAATCTCTCTCTCTTTTACTCTTTTCTCTCTCTTTTTGCAACTTGAAAAACTTGAAAAACTCTGTCTCTCCACAGACATAGTACATGAGCCTTTGAGATTGGTCCCCACAGATCAAACTGTATATGGTAACATCAAAATGTGACCTCCGGCGCTCCGGCGAGTTGTGTTGTTTGTCTACTTGATCAATCGCTCTTGCCTCCGTTCCACCACCATGACACAATACGATGCATCCAACTGCCGGGGGACTGACTTATTCCCACGTTGAGTACTCTCCCCCATGCCCAGATGCTTATTCCCATCAGTTCCGGGCTCTCGCCCACCCTCGCAAGCATCCCAAGCGCCGCAACCATCCTGCCGTGCTTTCTCTGTCGTCACCCTCGGCAGCACCTTCGACCACCTCCACACCGGTTACAAGATTCTCCTCAGCATGGCCGCCTGGATCGCGTCCGAGAGGCTCATCGTCGGCGTCACAGGTATGGTCCCCTCTGTCCCTTCTATGTCCGCGCACATCCTTGAGCCGCTCGTGCGGGTGGCATGCCACATGTAGGGCTCCCCTAATTGTCTGGTATCATTGACGCGTCCTGGCACCTCCCGACGTGTCTTACCTCACATGCGGGACATTGAGTTGCCACCGGCCGAATTTAGCACCAGTATTGTATTCCTACGTAGCTTTGCTGTAGTTTCAGTAGGAATCCAGAAGTTTCCCTTGATTTCCTGGCCCCGTATCAGTTCTTCAAACTGAAGTCGTGCCACTTGTTGTCCTCCATTGTTCTTTGCCGTGTGCCGGAGGGTCCGGACGTCACGTGGTGCAATTACCATTTTCGTTTTGATCTGTGGGGACAAATCTGGCGACCTTATTTCCGGCAGGGCTACCACCACAAGTATATTCAGCCCGTGCCTTCATCACGGAGAGTCCCCAATGCCCAGTGGAGTCTCAGTTTGCCAACACGGATTCCGTGTTCCCGGGTTCGCCAACACACTGCAGAATCCGAGCTGAGGGGCACATGATTTTTCACGTGAATTTCCATGTGACTTATCATGTGCTTTCAGTGGCTTTGTTCCTCATCTCTTAAGTATAGGAATAGGATCTTTTCAGGCCTTTGGTGTTGCCGGGGTTCAGTTTGGTTCGGTTTTTTTGCTAAAAAATACGAACCCTGAACCTGACCTCGGGTTTGGATCGAATGTTATGATACTGTTACTGTTATGTTACAATGCTGTATGATACAGAAAGAGACTATGCCACTTGGGATGATATAAGAGACAGAATGAGAGGTGAAATCAAAGGATGTGCCCAGCGATATAAGGGATGATGATGATATGATATGAAAGACGATGCTGAGAGAAGAGGAGAGGAAGGAAGGAGGGTGTTGAAGCTGTGCTATGTTATGGTAGCATGAGAGAGAGATGGGCACAGGCCGGAGAGAGGCATAGGGAGATGGGGAAGGATGGTGGGTGCATGGGTGGATGATACAGACTAAAGAACCCTGTCCCTGCACAACAAAGGGGGACAGGGTTCTGCTGAAAGATGTTCTTTCTGCAATGCTTTCCTAAATTTAGGAAGGTCTTTCTTTCTTCTCACTGCAAATGAGAAGCTGAAAGTTTGTCTTTCAGCAGTCCTTTCTTACCTTACAGGCAAAGAATTAACACTTTGTCTCCAAAAGAGTCGCTGATTGTGGCTACTTCTGTTGCACTTTCGGACCAAATGATAGGTAAGCTTTCATAATATTTTGATTGTGCCACTGATTTATACATTTTCTATCTACATATCGACCTAGGTCAATATTTTCCTTTATTCAGTATATGGGGGTTGGTCACCGGTGGTACATGGTGGATTTTTGGGTTCACGCTGTGTGCTCCAATCTGGCGCTCGCTGATGAATCAGCAGTCATTATATGACCAACGGCGTCGTAGATCCAGCTTCCAAGAAATGTATGCACCAAATTCACCACTCTGTAAACAAACTAGCAAAAACCCCGAACAGCATCCAAGAAGATGTCTGCGCTGTTGGAATATAGATGTGAGCGCAGAGGGGCCCTTGGGGAGTGAGAACAGTGGAAGATGAGAACCAAACTAATTGTTCTATCTAATTTACATTCCCTTGAATATGTTTCCTACGCCATGTACAGTCTCATTGACTCGAATATAGAGCTCCGTTCCAGGCACACAACTTCGGTCTGGCTCGAATATAACTTACACGTATACGTACGGACTTGAACTTAGTTTCCACTTTAGGAAACTCTGGTTCACATCTGGACGATACCATGGGGAAGTCCGCACGGACTCCTGGTTCCTGGGAACTCCGGCTTCGCTGCCCGCCAAATTCCAACATGCGCGTCTCAAAAAAAGTCCACGTTTCGGAGTTGAGGCTTGGTTTTATTGGTCGCCGTGCAGCGAAGACGCATGCCTCACTTTTGTTCCGTGATCATACGTAGCTCAACAGCCACTCGACGAGGTGTTACTCTCCTTTAGATAGATCCAACTTTCTAGGACGTAAACTACAACACGGAGTCGGACTCTTTGTTACCTAGTCACGATCAATTTTACTTCAATTCCGGTGAAAGAAAGAACTTCGTTCCGAGAGGACCTCACTTCCCGTGTGATTTGAACCTCGGAAACTGGTGCCTTGGACCTCCGACGCTGTGTGCGGCTCAACGACCTGAGCCAAACAAAAACACCAAAAAAAAACGGACATGAAGCGGAGTCGTTTCAGCCTCCCACAGTCTTGCGCAACCGACTGCCCCAGTTGATTAGCGCCAAACATGGACCATAGTGGTGTACCGTTCCAGTCTAGAGCTGTGAAGCCTCCGCGCCGTTTCGAAAGTTGTGCATCGAGCCAGTTATTGACGTGAATCCCGTGTCCAATTACAGTTATTGCGACACGACGTCCGACATATCTAGCTTTTAAGGGAAATCTAGACAAAAATACATTTCCACGGAGGCTGGGAAGTTGTCATACACTTGTTTCACTCAACGAATGTCAAATTCTGATCGGAGGTCGGTAACTCATCCTGCCATCTGTCCCTACACTGCACAGACTGCGAAGTGATGCCAACAATTTCAATCTCCGTACGTCTGTTGTGTAGTGTAGTGTATCCAAATGGGCTACAGCAGCGGGAGGGGCACTGTGCTCAGGTTCAACCAAAGCTCGGGCTTCTCGGGCTTCCATGTGTACGCGTCGTTTGAGCGAAATGCAGATGGTGAGGTCATAATTGAAGTCGAGTGCACAGGGAATACCTCTTCAATGACTATTTTACATCCTCAAAATCAGTACAATTAAATGATATTGATTTGGGCCCAGTATCGGAAGAAGCCACATGGCTAGTATGTACAGGCACATCCTCTTTCACCTCATTCCATCCCGCCGCTGATTCGATGTTTGAGACTAAATCCTAATCCCGTGCCTGACACCGCTTTACTCCGTCGACCCCGGCTCACCCTCGACACGGACTCCCTTTCCACTCACATCGGAGGCCGAGTTCTTTATATTTAGTGCAGGAGATGACTTGTCCACTTGGACGGCTCCGCTCTCTTCGATATCCTCTGTGGCATGCCCAGCTCTCTCAGTTGCTGTCGGTCGCACTATGTCCTCGGAGTGCAAAGAATCCAGTCTTCCCAAGATTGTCCGTAGGCGGGTTAAGGTGTTCGAATTCGGAAAGGGGTTGTCCAGCGACAATGCATGCTCATATTCCATGAAAATAGCCCGAATTTTGTGTCGCGCATCGGGGTCGTCCAGCCACGGTACCAAAATTTCAGCATCATACCACCAGTTCCCTTTGATTTGAGGCCCATCAGCGTAGAGGTCCCAGCAGCGGCAATTAACAATCACACTCAGCAGCCAGGAGGAAGTGCTAGCCGTCCCGACGCTGTGTATGCCGTTCGCCAGTCGATGCTGCTGAATTGTGTGGACAGGTCCTACCATTGGAAGGTCATTGGTGATATTTGAAGAGTTTCAACCACTCTGTAGGGCCGGGGATCCACACTGCAGCGCTCAAGGAACTCGGCAAGTAGATATATCTTTGCTTCCAACACCTTTTGTCCTTGGTACAAATCCCATGCATCGATCTGAGGAGCTGTGAATCCATCATCAGGTAATTCATCCGACACCGGAATCATGGTATCCTTGGGAAATAGGGAAGCGGTGAACGAGGACTGACGTTCTTCTCGGGATAGATTAGTATTTGAAGACATTTTAACCAGACGATTTTTGATGAGAGGGATGATAGACTCGAATATTTGAGGAAATGAAGGGTCTGTGCTCACAAGTATCTCCAGAACTGAGGCAAGATCCTTTACTCTCACTTGGAATGGGCCAGAAGGCAAGAATGCGAGACGCCACAGGGCGGTAAACAAGGACTCTCGAGAATGTGTTTCATTATCGCTAAACTGAGGCTTGGATGGCCCCCGAGATAGAGTCTGCGGGAACGCGGACCAGAGGTGCTTCTGGATCTCCCCCTCACTCCACAATTCTTCGAGTGAATCCGAGTTCCACTCATTCAACAACTGTATAATTGCACGGGGGATCGTGGTATTGTTGTCTTGTGGCTGCCAGGAAGCAAGTAACCTGGATAGGATGAAGTCAACCCAATGCAGTGCCTTCTTGTCTGAAGCAGCATTCAATGTCTTTAGATGCGTAGGTATAATCCGGTCAAGGTACCTTTCCACCAGGTCCAGGAGAGTTGATGATTTCACGTCGGGCAGTATAATGCTTTCCTGTGTTGCATGCCAGCGGTGAGGGGCGGACGTCAGCAAGGCTGCACTTTCAAGGTAGTTCCACAGGATGTTATGAGGTTTTTCTGACAGCAATGAATCAAAGTATTTGCTGAGCTGTGCAATCAAGGATGCGGGAGATCCGTATGGTTTTGAACCATAGTAGTGAAAATACTGATGCTTCTCCACGAATGATAGGACAGAGGTCAAGTCTGGAGTTTGGCCCTTCCTCAGCTCCTCGGTACAGGTTACGAGATATTTCTGGTGTTCGTGTATGACACCCAGAAGAGAGCAGAAAGTGCTCCACTCCATCATTGCCTTGGCAGATATCCTGTAGACAAAAATGTCTCGGTCCGCCCTCGGGTCCGGCAATGCCGCACCATGAGAAACTGGTATCCATGACGTGTCACTGAAGTCCGCAGCATAGGTGACATTTCCAGAGGATTGGGTAGGGATACATAGACTTGCAATGGCCCACAGAGCTTTATAACATGTAATGCGGCGATGTTTGATCACCTCCGGAGACAACAGTCCAGTGTCACAGCTGTTAAATAAACCATGTATACGAGGAAGTACCTCAAGTTCAGGATTGTTGGTCAAGTGCTGGATGTGCTCTTCGTATGTGTGCAGTCGGGCTCTCGGATCCCAAAGAACATCGGGGATGGCATTGACAAATGGCTCCAGTTCATTATCGTCAGCCAGTGACTTCATTGTCCAGACCAGAGCTCTATTATCACGAGCCCATCGATCGTCAGAGGGCTGTGTCGCTGCATGAAACATGGCTTTGACCATACTCTGTGAGTGGGAGAGTTGTGATTCAATGATTATCCCAGCCCCTGGTGCATGTCGGTGCTCCCAAAGTCTCTTCAAACTGTGGAACAACCACCAGAAAGGACAGCATATACACTAGTCACAATGAAAAGCAGAACCCCAGTGATGGTGGTCATAGTGACATTCACCGGTATGAGGAATGCAACAAGGCCAGCAAAAAAGAGGAGCAGGGATGCATGAAGCAGGAGAGGGATGATTTCAACCACTGTGTGCATGTTGAATCTCTTCAGCCCATAGTACAGGTAGGAGTAGACTCGAGCACGGATGACTGGGGCAGAGCGCATGTCGGCTTTGTGGAGGAAGTCACGGGCCCATTGCTCAAGGAGAGTTGCAATTAGAGCACAGGTCAGACTGAATCCAAGGCTGATGAACCAGAGGCCATTGCAGACAAGTGAGGCTGCTGGCGGGGTAAATGGGGTGGATTCTGTCAGTTGTAGTGTGCTCCCATTGGCAGATGCTGCCAGCTGTTGAGATATCTGGGTCAATAGTTTGACTGTGGTGTCCCCCGAGTCAGGATTCAAGGTCTTGTAGCTCTCAATGAGGAATGCTGTCAAACTTGCCGAGAAGAGACCGGCCTTTGCCTGATGTCAGTGATCTGTGATGTATCGAGATGCCGGTACACACAAATATGAGCATGCCCTCCATGTCGCTCTTCCAACTCTCGACAAGAGCCTTGTCGTACTTCTCAGCCTCTGATACGTACACTGCCCACAGCTTAGCGGCCGCCGCTTCTTCGCTTGAATCCATCAGGAAAATCCCATATTGCCATTTGTCCCGAATTGCAAGCAATGTTTAACAATCGGCTGAAAATGTCAACATTATGTGGCATTTGACGAAAAATGGCAGATTGTTCATATGGATCAGTCCCCCAAAAAATATTACCATTTTCTTGACAATTGTCCAAAATTTGTAGCCAATTGTCGCACAATTCAGACGAAATGGAGCACCTCAAGCATCTGTGTATGCTGAAATCAGGGTCATTCTATTGCAGTTGTACATATAGGATACATTGTACACATGTATTACAGACTAACATAGCTGTCCCCGTGTCAACCCCCGCGGACTCGACGATGCCGGCGGCACAGGTTTGACCGCAGGGTTACGATTCCAATGCGGCGTGTCACGGCATTGCTCGGGTCAGTAGAGGAGTGAAAGGAAGGTGACACACCTGATCTACGGATCAGTGGTTGACGGCGGGTAGCTAGGTGACGACGAGAAAGCTCAGCTCGGCTTGATGCAGTGGCCTGTGCGGAATTCGTCAGCGGCGGTCGACAACATGATCAAGCAAACGGCTTACCCGACGAGCAGAGGCCTTCGAGGGGGCAAACGAAGGGGTGTCAGCAAACTGAAGACACGAGCGGAGGAAGGGAAAGGGGAGTAAGCAAGCATGAAGGTTTGAGGTGATACGTGACGTACGGACAGCAAGTCGAAGTGGTGACGCAGACCTGCAGGAAACATCAGTACAGGGCAGCGAGCGCGCAGACAGGCATGGACCGGAAGCCAGCATACCGTAAGGAGCAGATAGGAACACGGACACGTACCTTAAGATAAGCGCACGTCTGCAGGGAGCTCCGAATGACAGCGTGAGCGTGGCGACAAGGTCCGTGATGAGCACCTCAGTCTCCCTGCACTCCTTACCCGCTGCGGCCATGAGGTGGCACAGACACACCGTGAGCAGCAGCGCGCACTGTGAGGGCAGGTCGCCGTGCACGGAGGCCATCCGGCGCGGCATGGCGGTGGCGGTGACGAGGTCGCCGAGTGGCCACACGGTGTCAAGCGCCTGCAGGAGGCAGCGTGCGGCGGCGAGGTTGAGTGGGAGCCCGTACGTCGCGAAGACGCCAAAGACCTCCAATGCGTGCTCCGGGAGGCCGAGCTCAGCACAGCGGCCTACGACTTTTCCGTCAGCAAAAGCACAAGCAGGAGGGGGAGGGGGGACGGACGACAAAGTGTTCGGAGTCTCGTTGAACGGGTGCGCGCCTTGGGGTTGCCCATCAGCGCCGAGGATGCAAAGCTGAGGTGAGTCGGAGCAGCACACAACGAAGACTGTATGGACGGTCAAGAAATGTACAGGAATAGCCAAAATCTGGACATACGACTCGGGAGCCCCACAGGCTGCACAAGGTTGGCTGGAAGACAGGAAGAATGAGTAGGGGATACTAGGATGAATGATGGACTTACTCAGTACATCTACCCCGTCTCGGGAGACGGAGTGGGGAGGGACGCCGCATGAAATGAAAGAGGGAGGAAGGAGAAGATGGTGGGGGAAAGGAAGAAAGGTACGCGTGGCCTCGTCAACATTTGGTCGTGTGTTGACTGTTGATACGGATTCGCGAAGGCGGTGTTTTAGCCGAGCAGAGTTTAAACGACTTGAACAATTTCTACGATGGTCTAGTTGGTCAAATTTTCCTTTGCACTCACAAGCAGACTCGGGACACAGCTATCCATATGTATGGCTCAATACAAGTCTCCCCAATGGTTCTGCACCGGTTTTGATTTACCCATCTGACGATTGTTCGAATAATGTGACCAAATGTCAACATTTTAGTGACATTTCGAGACAATTGCGCTCATCCCAGGATTGTGAATAATTGTTGACAATTTTTGGACAATTGGCAAAGGGGGTTTTTCCTGATGTCATCAGCTATGGCTGGCATTAGATGTCATCTCTTCAACCTGAATGAGGGTGACATACTGTTCCTGGGAGGTGCTGGGCCTTTCTCTTTGTCGGTCATGATATGGGTGTGTGACCAAGAAGATCTGAGGTGTGCTGACAGTGGTGATAGAAGCATGGCATGCTCCCACGGTGACATTTCTCCATTCAGCACGGGCCGTCCACTTTACCAACATCCTCCGAAAGAATCGTGGATGAACTTGCCGATACTTGAATTTGCTCTGTCAACCTATAGGATCAGTATCTGTGATCTCTTGAACCGCAGCCTGATGTGGTGATAAATTCCCAGCACCAAGAAATTCGAGACAGAATTCCAACAAAACTCATCCGCAATCCATTATTAAATCACAATTGCGAGTAACTTGCATGGGGAGTAAGGCAGAGATTCTATTGGCTGAGATGGTTGCATCGCGAGGGCAAGAACAAAATTAACTGCACTGGCTCCCCACTCGTATAGATACCCATCCCGAGCACCGTCGGTTCCGTAGGTGTTGCTAAACTAGGGACCCGCGGTCTGTCCGACTCCTAATATTTCGACTCAACACTTGTCTGGCCTTATGGATTCGCCGCCTTCAATGTTTTTCGATGCATAACTGGTGCACGTCGCCGCTAGCCACGAAGCCAGCCGAAGTCAAACAAACTGCTGTGTCTTACAGCTCTTTGCGGAACTTAGGGCGCGGACGTTTTTTTCTTCCATTTTGGGCTGTTTTTGATAGTTTTGATGAGGACAGCTGCCCTCCCCTCAGATCGTGTCCATTTGCCTTGGGAATAGGTGCATTCGATCCGCATTGAGGATGCGCAGCGAATGGTCTCTTCGGAATTTTGCTGCGACACCTAGAGCCCATTCCTGGCACAGGTATTTCTGTTCTGATCGAATTTTCTCGATAATTTTGACGAGGACAGCTGCCCTGGACTCAAATTACGACCGTTTCCCTCCGGAGTAGGCGCGTTCGATCCGGAATCAGGATGTTCAGCGAACGGTGTCTTCGGAATTTTGTTGAAATGCCTAAAACACATTCCTGGCTCAGGTATTTCTGTTCTGATTGAATTGTTTGATCATTTTGACGAGGACAGCTGCCCTGGACTCAAATTTCGACTGTTTCTCTCGGGAGTAGGCGCGTTCGATCCGCGTCCGAATTACGCAGCAAACGGTCTACTCAGACAGCTATAACATTGTCTCCTGTACCCCGGGGGGCCTACATTTTTGATAGCTTACATTTACGTTTCTTATCAAGGGTTCCCTAGCTTCATGTATGGCTATATTGGTGTGATAAAGCCTATAGTTCATTTACTGCATGTTTTCACCAAATAAAGAGAGATTATATTAAATTTTTGATTATAGATTTTGAGGAGGCAGTTCCCTGCGCAGCTGGGATTTGAAGAGAATGAGGCTATAATCTTGGGAAACCGTCGAGAATTGAGGCCGCAGCAGCTGTTCTACGTTGAATGATCACATGTTGCCCTTTCGGACTAATTTCCTTTGTCAGGAGGCTGTATTGGCGCTTATATTGAAAGCCTGGAGACACAGTGCCCTCCGCACTGACCAGCCGGTCAGATTCAGCCTATCATTGAGGGAAAAGGGTAGGAATTGAAGGCAGGGCAGCTGTCCTACTCAAAAGTCCTCAGGAAAGACTAGATAAAACTCATTTTGTAGCTCGAAGGGTACTAGTTGTCAGAAAGGAAGTCTGAGTAGACCGTTTGCTGCGTAATTCGGACGCGGATCGAACGCGCCTACTCCCGAGAGAAACAGTCGAAATTTGAGTCCAGGGCAGCTGTCCTCGTCAAAATGATCAAACAATTCAATCAGAACAGAAATACCTGAGCCAGGAATGTGTTGTAGGCATTTCAACAAAATTCCGAAGACACCGTTCGCTGAACATCCTGATTCCGGATCGAACGCGCCTACTCCGGAGGGAAACGGTCGTAATTTGAGTCCAGGGCAGCTGTCCTCGTCAAAATTATCGAGAAAATTCGATCAGAACAGAAATACCTGTGCCAGGAATGGGCTCTAGGTGTCGCAGCAAAATTCCGAAGAGACCATTCGCTGCGCATCCTCAATGCGGATCGAATGCGCCTATTCCCAAGGCAAATGGACACGATTTGAGGGGAGGGCAGCTGTCCTCGTCAAAACTATCAAAAACAGCCCAAAATGGAAGAAAAAAACGTCTGCGCCCTAAGTTCCGCAAAGAGCTGTAAGGCAGTTTTGCATGGACTGAATGGGATGGAAACTGAATCTTGGCACCCACTGCCCAGAGCCAGAGCCAGAATTGGCGGACGGAAGGGACAAGGAAGATGAAGGGTAGAATGGAGCTTAGGAGGATAATGGTGGTACATTTGATGGTTGATTTCATATGCCATATTTTGGCTGGGTTTGCAATGTTCACTTATCTGTACTCGGGATCCGGAGCATGGCCGGGGTTCTGTAATTAATGTTAATATAAGTTCGGAAGTCCCCGTTACTCGACCGATATTCCCGAGATGCGCCGTTGGTTATGTGGCCGACGAGAAAGTCACCTGAAGCGTAGGGTGGGGTGATTCTGAACAGCCGAATCGTTCATACACAACCATGGTGTGAGGAGAAGTTCGAACGGAATGCAGAGCATTCAGATTACGAGCTGGTACTGCAATAACGGTCAGAGGCTCTGAGCAAGACGCTAACGGGTGTGCGGAAAATTATAGAGGCAGGGAAATGAGCTCCAGGGCGTCAGCGATTTTTCTGCACCGGCGAATCCGTCAATGCGAATTGAACATTTGTGTGAACTCTTGTTTGTCCCCGCCTAGTCTATTTGTCCCTATTGTAGGGCCGGTGGGCAGTGTAGGGATGGCGAGCGCGAGCCCGACAAAGTTCCTCGAGCCGATTTTGGAGGAGGGAGAGGGCGAGCACGCTGGGTCTGCGCAGTCGGTTCCCTGTTCTGCGTACTTGGCGTATGCTTCGCCCCGGGCCGCCTCCTCACCCACCCTCGCGTCCGCATCTACTAGTGTTGCCGCGGTCCGGTTCAGGTCCGGTTCATCCCTGATTTTTCCGAACCCCGAACTGGACCTCAGGTTCGGTTCAGCCTATTTCCCGAACCTTGAACCGGACCCCAGGTTCGGTTCAACGGGGTCCAGTTCAGGTTCAAAACCGGGTTCGAACCTTGAACCTGTTTTGTTTCCATGAAATTTGAAAGTAGGCAGATTTTCGACGCCTGTACCTGTGTTTCGATCTCTGGGAGGCATCCAAGCATTCAATCTACACAGCATTGCTTCACCACACCTTTAGGGAAGGCCCTGGCTTCATAAATAGATCTCAGTCCTGTTTTGTGGTTGACTCCAATTTCAACAATCATATTTTGATCAAAGTTGATGCATCTCCACTAGCTCAGAGCGGTTTCCAACCTTCCTCTTACTCTGACTTTTGAAATCAGGTGCCGACAGCCTAATCCGAGGTATGAAGACATTGGTACACAACCATTCACATCGATTTGCTTTCATAGAAGCAGGTATACTTTCACGGTGAGCTGTCCGTGCATAAATTCAGATGCTGTTTACATAGGTACAGTACCTCTGCTGCAGCATCTCCTCCTCCTTCACCAAGCTATCTATCACCATTCCGTTTCAAGCCTTCCCGGCTTGAACACAGCTATTTAAATTATATTAAGTACCCACTGTGAGGCTTGGAATTTTTTTTTTTGATAGTATTTACAATATTTCTACACTCCACGTGGACTTGGCAGACGGCGAGGGACAGATTTGCCTCGCTAACAAGGTACAGAAGCAGGTAAAACAGTTTTTGGGAGACTTGCAAAGCTTGCCAAATGCTTTTTATAGGGGCGTAGACCAGAGGTTCGAACCGGTTCGAACCGGTTCAGCGAGGTTCAGCAAATTCTGAAATTTTTCGAACCTCGAACTGGACCCGGGGTTCGGTTCGCCGAACCTCACAGCCACTGAACCGGACTTGGGTCCGGTTCAGGTCCGGTTCAGGTTCGCCAGCGGTTCAGAACCTGACCGCGACAACACTAGCATCTACGCCGCAGGTCCTACTCGTGCTCCTCCGTCGGTGTGTCGCGCTCGCGATCTGGCCTGTGCGGGGCGTGTTGGGGGCTGTGAGTGGGGGTGCAGTTCGTAACGTAGTGCGGACGTCCTGCCCGTTCGTCTGTATGTATCATCCATCCCCCATCGGCACCGATAGCGTGTCTCCCTCGTAGCAAACCGAAACGCTCCTTCCCCCTCCTCTCCTCTTTCTCTTCTTTCAGGCTAGCCATTGTATTTGTCCCTCTCCGCACCACCTCCCTCTCCGGTACCCGCCTCTCTATCCGCGGCTACGCTAGGGTCCGCACCAGGAGGGATGCCGAGCCCAAGCGCGACAAGGCACCCCGGCTGATTTAGAGGAGGGGGAGGGCGAGCCGGGCGCCTCCACCTCCGCACACGCACACGCCCGTCCTCCGCCGCCCGCGCTCATCTATGCATCTACGCTGGAGCTGCGAGTTATGCTGGTCCAGCGTTGTCTCGCGCTCGCTATCTGGCCTCTCCGCGCGCTGGTGTAGTCTGTGCGCTTCGTCCTCGGGGGCGCGCGGTAACGACGTCTCTGTGTGCATGTATGTACCATATCGTGGCCACCCTCCTTCCTCGTCTCCCTGTGCATCTCTCTGGTCTGTGTACCTGTCTCACTCATAGCATACTGTAGCATAGTATCGACAGCCTCCTTCCTCTTCTCCCAGCGTCTCATCATGGTATCGTATCATGGTCATACCCTCCTTCTCTCATTCCGTCTCGTCTCTTACACCGTACCATATTGTATCCCGGTCCCAAGTAGCATAGTAGTCTCCTGTATCATACACTAAGAGTAACATAACATACATGTAGCAATGAGGATTCAGCATCCTTGTACTTAGAACTTCTAAGCTCGAACATGCCGCAGACACTCTAGAAACGAACGAACTACCAGAGATATACTGCGCGCAGCTTCATAGCTTCCAAGAAATGGCTGCATATCTCACAAAAAATCGACAACTCGCACTCTGAGTTTATTGGTCGCCCTGATGCAAGATTTTGCTTCATTTTCGTTCCTTGCTCATATACAGTTAGTTCGACCGCTCGAATTTCTGCGAGGTTTTGATCCCAATGTTCTGTGACAGAAACCTATAAGTGGTATTCGCATTCGAGCTCTTCGGTATCTAGCCAGGACCGATTGTACTGTAATTCAATTCCCGGGAAGAATAAGGAAATTTAAATTCTGTCCGGGAGGCCCTCGCTTCCCGCACGTGGAATTTGAACCTCGACTCTTGGAGTCTCCGGCGTTGCGAGCGACTAAACCCTGCTTCCAGGCTTCTCCGAAGGTCTCACATAACCCAAGGCAATTCCATTCAAGGCAGCACCTGGGCGTGTAAGTTATGACATGTTCCTCGAAGTAACGGTCCACTTAGGCGCGCACTGGACGGGAAAATTCTTTTTGCTTTGTGTACAGTGTGATTTGAACCTCGACTGGTACCTTGGATCGTGCAATGCAGAAGGAGCCGCATTTGGCACCTGCATTGTATCCATGTGCGACGGCTGGGATACGGGTGGTATCCCGGCCGAACCCGTACCGTACAGCCTAAGGCTTGGAAGCTGTACGGTGCCGTATTACGGCCGTATACGGCTTTACGGTTGTACCCTCAAGGAATGTGTTGAAATACCTTGGTACAAGGGAACATTGAAGTTGGAATTCATCCAAAATTCACCAATGCATCAACCGATGCTCTTGTACAGGCCCCGATGGTGTGCAAAGGCTCGAAGAAGGTCCAAGGACCAAGCCGATGGCCGGGCGGCAACCACGAGCCGGTGCCAAGTGATGCGGCAGGAGTGCCGGCGGGTTCCTGAAGGTGCCGAGAGCCGTTTAGGCCAGGTCTCGGCATAGAATGGACATTTCGGCTGATAGAAGAGCGCCGGTTTTAGATCCCTTGACGGACGATTACTGCCTACAGCCGACATCAAGCCGTACGGCCGTATACAAACCGTATACGGGTCTGCCGGTACGGTTCTGTACGGTTGCAACCCGTCCCGCACCCGTACCGTACAATTCCCTCGAGCCCACCCATACGGTACGGGTACGGTGGCCGTATTTACGACTTGGCTTACGGCCGTAAGACGGTTACGGCGAACAGCCCTACTGCTACTGTCATCCGGATTTTTAGTTGGGTAATCCGGAGCGAAGCTAGATCCAGTGCACGTGCTCACATCCTATAGTCTTACAGGGCAAATTCAAGTATCAGCAAGTTCATTCGCAATTCTTTCCACGTATTTTGACAAAGTGGGCCGCTGATACTGAACGGGAAAATGACATCGTGGGAACATGCCATCCGTCACCACTGCCAGCACACCTCAGATCTTTGTTACATGCCCACATCATGGTCAAAGAGAAAGGCCCTGCGCCTCCCAGAAACGGTAAGTTACTCTTTAGGTCAAAGAGCTGATATCTAAAGCCGGCTACAGTTGATGATCCGAGCGAGGAAGCGGCGGCCACTAAGCTGTGGGCAATGTATGTATCGGAGGCAGAGAAGTACGACAAGGCTCTTGTTGAGAGTTGGAAGAGAGACATGGAGGGCATGCTCATATTTGTATGTACCTGCATCTCAATTCATCACAGGTCTTTGATGTACATACAGGCTGGTCTCTTCTCTGCCAGTTTGACAGCATTTCTAATTGAGAGTTACAAGACACTGAATCGTGATGCTGGTGATGCCACAGTCAAGCTACTGGCTCAGATCTCCCTACAGCTTGCAGCCTCTGCCAACGGGAGCACACTCCAGCTACCAGAATCCACCCCATTTTCCCCACCAGCAGCTTCACTCGTCTGCAATGCCCTCTGGTTCATCAGCCTTGGATTCAGTCTGATCTGTGCTCTAATTGCAACTCTCCTTGAGCAATGGGCTCGTGACTTCCTCCACAAAGCTGATACGCGCTCTGCACCAGTTATCCGTGCTCGAGTCTACTCCTACCTGTACTATGGGCTGAAGAGATTTAATATGCACACTGTGGTCGAAATCATCCCTCTCCTCCTCCATGCTTCCCTGCTGTTCTTTTTTGGTGGCCTCGTCGCATTCCTTATACCAGTGAATGTCGTGATGACAGCCATCACAGGGGTTCTGCTCTTCATTGTAGCTGGTGTATATGTGGTCCTTACATTCCTCCCCTTGCGATATTTGGACAGCCCATACCGTACCCCACTATCCGGAGCATTCTGGCAGCTGTTTCACAATGTCAAGAGACTCTGGAAGCACTGTCATGCACCAGAGGCTGGGATCATCATTGACTCACAACTCTCCCAGAGGCAGAGTATGGTCAAAGCCATGTTTCATGCAGCGATGCAGCCCTCTGAAGAGCGATGGGCTCGTGATAATAGAGCTCTGGTGTGGACGATGAAGTCACTGGCTCATGATAATGAACTGGAGCCATTTGTCGATGCCATCTCCGATGTTCTTTGGGGTCCTAGACACCGACTACACACATATAAAGAGCACATTCAGCACTTGGCTGACAATCCTGAACTCGAGGTACTCCCCTGTATAGATGGTCTTCTCAACAGCTGTGACACTGGATTTTTGTCTCCAGAGGTGATCAAACATCGTCGCATTGCATGTTATAAAGCTCTGTGGGCTATTGCAAGTCTGTGTATCCCTGCCCAGTCCCCTCGCAGTGTCAATGCTGTGGATTTTAGCGAATTCAATCCTTCATGGATCACATTCTATCCTACTACTCCATTCCCAGGCGCGGGATCGGACCCCGACATTTTCACCTACAGTATAGCTGCCCAGGCAATGATGCAATGGAGCACTTTCTGCTCTGCCCTGGGTGCCATTCACACACATCAGGAATATCTTGTAACCTGTACCAAGGAAGTGAGGAAAGGCCGAACTCCGGACTTGACCTCTATCACATCATTCGTGCAGAAGCATCGGCCCTGGCACTACTATCATGGTGAACTATCCAGATCTTCTGAGTCCTTGATTCCACAGCTCAAGGAATACTTTGATGTATTCCTATCTGAAACACCTCATTACATCCTGTGGAGTTACCTTGAAAATTCAGTCTTGCTGACTTCCGCTCCTCACGGCTGGCATGCAACACAGGAAAGTATTATACTGCAGCCCGAGGTGAAATCATCAAATCTCCTGAACATGGTGGAAGGCTATCTCGACCGAATTATCCCTCGCCATCTACACACCTTGAATGCTGTTTCAGACAAGCAGACACTGCATTGGGTTGACTCCGCCTTAGCCAGGTTACTTGCTTCCTGGCAACCACAAGACAACACCACGATCCCCCGCGCAATAATACGGTTATTGAATGAACGGAACTCGGATTCACTGTCGGACGAAGTCTTGTGGAGTGGAGGGGAGATCCAGCAGCGCCTTTGGTCTGCTTTCCCAAATACTCTATCTCGGGGGCCATCCAAGCCTTGGTTTAGCAATGGAACTCATTCTCGAGAGTCCTTGTTTACTGCCCTGTGGCGTCTCGCGTTCTTGCCCTCTGGCCCAATCCAAGCAAGAGTAAATGATCTTGACTCAGTTCTTGAGATACTTTTGAACACAGACCCTTCCTTTCCGCCAATATCTCAGTCCATCATTACTCTCATCAAAAACCGTCTGGTTAAAAGGTCTTCTGATCGTGATCTACTCCGAGAAGAACGGCAATCCTCGTTCATCGCTTGCATATTTCCCGAGGATACCGCAATACCGGGGCAGGAGGATGTACCGTCTATGGTCTGGGATGGTACCTTTACAGCTCCACTGCCCAATGCATGGGAGTTGTACCAAGACAAAAAGGTGTCAGAAACAAAGATATATCTACTCGCCGAGTTCCTTGAGCACTGCAGTGCCGACCCCCTGCCCTACAAAGTGGTTGAAACTCTTCAAAGTATCACTGACGACCTCCTAATGGTAGGACCTGTCCACGCAATTCACCAGAATCGACTGGCGAACAGCATACACCCCGTTTTTACGGCTCGAACTTCGCCCAAGCTGCTGAACATGATTGTTGATTGCCGCTGCTGGGACTTCTACGCCGATGGGCCTCCAACCGAATTAAACTGGTGGGCCCCCGGACCACCGTGGCTGGACAATCCCGACGCTCAACACAAAATTCGCGCTGCCTTCATGGAATATGAGCATGTATTGTCGCTGTCCAATGACTTCCCGGACACCTTAACCCGCCTGCAGAACATCTTGCGAAAAATGGATTCTTTACACTCCGAGGACATAGTGCGACTAACAGCAACTGAGAGAGCTAGGAATGCCACAGACAATATCGAAAGGAACGGAGCCATCCAAGTGGACAAGTCATCTCCTGCACCAAATATGAAGCACTCGGCCTCCGATGTGGGTGGAAAGGAGGCCCGCATCGAGGGAGAGCCGGAATTGACGGAGTAGAGAGAGGTTCTGAACCGGATTCAGTCTCGAATGGCGACTCAGCAGCGGGCCGGAATGAGGTGAAAGAGGATATGACTGTACATACATGTACTAAATATGTGAGCGACTGAACTCAAGGATAGATAGCTTTCGTTCCCAGGTACAAGGCATTTCTTAGAAGTATGACTTGAAGGCTGAATCTCCTGCCTTCTAATCATTTTAGCCAATATTTTTTTAGTAACTTTGCCTTGACTTTGCCACATTACAGTTTGGTGAGAATGAATTTGAGGAGGAGCTGCACATACTGTAAATAAGTCCCGGCAGGAGGGAAGTGGGCATAATATTCGGTGTCAGCCAGCAAAGTACACACATATACTTGCTCAGACCGGGGTGCAAGGCAAAAAAAGTCAACTTGCCGTGATCCGAGCACTGCCGATTGCGGCGTCGCGTCTATCACAGAGCTGGCGCAATCACGATTGCGCCGTTCCAATTGTTTCATGCATCCTTTCGGTGAGTGCCACGTTGGTTTCAACCCCCATCAGGAAAACCCGAAATTACTACATAGACCTAGAGAGACCAATTAAGCAGTCATAGACGCGAAAGCAAACCGACGTCTATGTAGACAAGTGGGAGGGGAGGGGGGGGGTTCCACATAGACCATGATAGGCATCACCCGTTCTATCATAGTTGTGTAGACATCATAGGCTACATAGGTCTTATAGGTCTTATACGTCTCATTATTTTCAATGAACTTGGCAAAAAAAATAAAAAGAACAGAAACACAATTGCATTCATACAACTAACATCACAAGGTATACATGTATAGACAGAAGTCGACCGACAGAGTCGCGTTGATCTGCGGAACATTAAGGCTCGACGACCAACTTGGAGCGACTTGAGTTTGAGATGCCACGGGACTTGGAGTGGGACTAAAGAAAGCTTGAGGCAGATTATAACAAGCTTGCACAACGACTTGAGACTTTGGGGGGCACTTATTTGAGACAACGTGGATGGAGGATGCTCGATGTAGCTTGAGAGGTGTTTTGGAGCGATTTTGAGGTAGCTGAGGGGACTTGAGATGGACTAGGGAGTTGATATGGCCGCACTTGAGAGTATTCGAAACGCGGGAAGGCCGAAGCGAGGAGGGAGGTGGTGGGGAATCAAAGAAAGCAAGAAGTACATAGCTGTTAAGCAAACATGATAGGGTTTGAAGCCGACTGGAGAGGGCTTGAGGCAGTGGCAGCGGCGTAAACTTGAGGTGGCTTGAGAGACGGAGTGAGGTAAGCTGGAGGCGGCTCGAGACAGCGGCTGGGAGCCGCTGAGGGAGGTGGCTTCGCTCAGTTAGCAGTGAGGCCGCTTGCGACGAGCTGGAGGCTTGACGGTTGAGGAATCCGGGAGCAGGAGGGCGGAAAGATTCAGAATGGGCCGACGAGTGGGACAAGGCAAGTGGGCAAGGAAGAGATGGCAAGCGACCTGTCAACCAACGGTCTGATGTGTGTCATGATGCGCACGGACGCAGCACGGAGTTTGAAATGACTTACGAATTTTCATCAAACTTCAGTATCCTCATGAGCTGGTTATTGAGACTCGTTCAACCATGCCACTTCCATGCAACAATTAGATTCGATCCCAAGGCTCCACTGTGCACTTAGCTCAGGTCGAAATCGGATGGGGTTTATATTGGACATCCCTTGAAGCACCCTGGACCCAGCCTGAGGCTGCCAGGCTGGAACAGCAACTTAACATAAGTCGTTGCGGTCGATAGTTCTATGTGTTTTGAAACGATGTTATTTCAGTACTATGTATGGTATGTCTGATCCTTCCTCCAGTAATGAGTGTGAAAATGAGAAATAACCATAGACTTGAATAGAACAGTGTTCAGTTGTATAACCCACCATAGATCGACATAGACAGCCATAATCGACACATTGCATAGAAAGACTATCAAAGACCGTGAGAGCCCATCATAGCTGCCACTTACACTTCATAGCATTTCAGATTTTCCTGATGCCATTGAAGGCCACTCGGACAGAACTTGTTTCAACGCCGTATTCGGCCGTATTTTCGACGGCCGTATACTGTACGGTGAAGTTCCATCGGATGGACGTGTTGAAGGGGTGATGAAATGGTATGGGTATGGTTTGGTTGGTTCCCGGTTAGTAACCCTGGATGTGTTATAAGCAACTTTCGTAGCGTCGCTGGATCCAACTTGTACCAGCCGCCGAGGTTCAAATCACACACGCCGACAGCGAGGACCTCCCGCGAACTTTTAACTTTCCTCATTCTTCCCCGGGAATTATTTGTCAGTGCATTGAAAGGCAGCTAACGAATAACCCGACTCCCCATTATTTGGGTTCAAGGCCTCGCAGAAATTCAAGCGGTCGAAGTAGCCTCTGTTGAACTACTTATGAACAGGAGACACAAAGGAAGCAAGCGTCTTGCATCAAGGCGATCAATAAACCAAAAGTCCGAAACGTGGAATTTTTTTCAGACGCGCAGACACTTTTGGAGGTTGGATCTACGTCGCAGTACTTGATTCATTAGTTCGTTTCTAAATTGCAGGGCGCGGACGAAGCTCGAAGCTCGACTCGAACGCACAATCCGCTGTGTACCACCGACCCCAACCACCACTCAATCAATATTCAACATTCAGCCTCCATCCCCCTTCGAGCTCCAGATCTTCGGGGTACACGATTTCGATTAAGTACATGATACTGCTACTGTTACTGTATGATACAGCAAAGACTATGCGCGTGGGACCGTGATACAATATAAGAGACGGGATGAGAGTATGGCCACGATGCAAGAGACGGAAGAAGTATGAGGGACGATACGGGGACGATACCACGACTGAAGAGAAGAGAGAAATGAGGGCGTTGAGTCGAAACTATGCTATGCTATGAAGGAGACGGGAGCACAGGCCGGAGGGAGGTACACAGACCGACCAGGGAGACAAAGACGAGACAGACCAGTCGGCAGCCACGTAAAATAAGAACAATACGCCGCGACCCGGCCCCACGAGCGCGCGGAGGGGCCAGAAAGTGAGCGCGAGGCCATGGCAGAGGGGCCAGACCGTGAGCGCGACGCACCGGCGGAGGAGCACCAGGAGCTGCGGTTGTGGGTGCGTGTACAAGCGCGGGCGGCGCGTGTGCGTATGTGTATGCCGACGCCGACGGATGCGCAGAAAAAGAGGATGCAGCCGGACGCGAAGATGAAGAGGACGCATATGCTGTGTGCTCGCCCTCCCCCTCCTCCAAAATCGGCTCGAGCCCGCCTGCGCGGCGCCGCGTCAGGCTCGGGATCCCTCCTGGCGCGGACGTATACACAGAGGCCGGCGCGGGTGTAGACACGGGAGGTGGTGCAGATAACGGCAAAGACAAGGATTCAAACCACCCGGCGAAGACCCCCGGCGGTTCGGCAGCGCCGGGACGAACACCGTGTTCGTGTTCGTTCCCTTGCCCTCCGTGCCTTGCCCGTCTCCCTCGCCGACGCCATGGACATCTTGAGGTGAGGTACGGCCTGCTTCGCACGTAATTTATCCACACGGCGCTCGACGCGCCTATGCCCTTCTCCACGGGCGCGAGCGCATCGTCGACGTACGCCGCCAGCGCGCCGTCCTGCGCTGCGACCCGCGCCTCGAGGCGCGACAGGCGACTGCGCAGCGCCTCGACTTCCGCGGCCGCGGCCGCGTGCTGCGAAGAGGGAGAGGAAGAAGAGTGGGAGTGCGCGTGGACGAGCGCGTGCAGGGTGCTCGTGCGCGCGGCGACACGCGTTACGAGCCTCCGCAGCGGGCGGAGGGAGGCAAGGAGCGCGAAGAGGGTCGTGAAGAATCAGGAGAGCGGCGTTGGCGGCGGCTGCGGCTGCGTACTGCCGGATGGGGGGAGGGGGAGAGGAGCGCGCGGAGGAGGAGCGCGCCGAGCGGAGGCGCAGCGAGGCACAGGAGGACTCAGGAGGAGCTAGAGCGCGCGCGGCGGCGTGCGTCAGCGGCCCCGCTGCGGCATGGGAAGACGGGAGGCGCGGGCGCGCGGCGTGGTAGAGGCGCCAGGGCACCAATATCAATTATTGGGTTAGAGCTGCGGCTTGCTAGGCCACGTGGCCCTCAGGCCGGGGCGCGGACGGTTGACAACGGATTGACGCGAATGATCCGCGGCGGAACCGGGCTAATTCTCTTTCTTCATTGGCTTTTGGATGGCTACGACTTTGGGGGCATGCAAGCGTAGGCACCAGCATCGCTTCTCTCCTTGCTTCTGATCATTTTCAAGTGGCTGGCTTGGATCTCATTAATGAGATTCGGTCGGAAAATTAAAGGGTGTTGCAACGCAATGGTGAGCGACCAGGTATGCGTTTACTTTAGCTATGAACAAACCTGACTGTACAGGGACGATAATGCGAGAAACAAAATCAACGTTAGCTTCAAAATTAGAAGGTATACGAAGGTCGTTGAAACAACTGACATCTCGAGCCAGACGTTTGTGGCCTTCCGCCGAAGGACCTGGTATTTCAGTAAATGTCTCGGCCGCGTGAATGGCATCTAACCAGGTCCCAATTGGTAGTTCGCACTGCGAGGGTAGGTCTGATCCCAGTCAAGAGCTAGCTCGGTCCGAAATCGACTCTGCTCACCGCCCTTCTTCCTGCTGTCTGAGGTTCGGGTATCCTCCATGATGCTGTCAATGGTCACTGAGACCGGATCGAAACTGCAGCGAAAAATGGAAGAAATGCACCAGACAGCGGCAACATAAGAGGTCTGATGGAAATGCGCCCAGTTAAGGGTGGTCGCATCCGAGAAATTGATCGTGCGCAGGTTGTTGTCAGGGCACAGGGTATAATATACCGGCATGCAAGGAGCGGATGAGACAGCAGTAAAATTTCCACCAGGAACCGGGCAGCGAGGGATGTAACGTGAAAGAGGAAATTTGAAAGAGCAGATTTAATCGCGCCATGGACGTCCGCGTGCTGCGTGCCGCGTACCTTTCACGGAATTTGAGGCGCAGAGGAGACCTGGCCACCATTGTTATCCATAGTCCAATCCCAGATCGAAGATCTTCCATCCAAGAGAAGTAGTGGTGGTATGACGGATTGAATGGAGGAAGAGCGCCAACATTTCGGGGAAAGACTAGAAGATTAGCAAGGAGGATTAAAATGGAAATTTAAGGGCGATAGATGGTAAGAATCCACTGAGCTTTCATTCAAGCATTTCGGCTTACAGCGGCGAGAGAAACAGAGCAGTGAATCCAAAGACCCACACAAAAGCCGGTCATTTCGTTGAAGAAATGGTAGACAGATGTGCTCGTATGGGGCCGGCAACCTCCTCTGCGACCTCCTCTATCGTCATGCTGGTGGTGTCAACACGCGTCTCCCAGGTCGCCTGCTCCCCATATTCAAATATTTCTTCGGTGGTCCGGATCGCCTCCAGGATCTCAATATCCGTCAACTTGGTGTCATTCTCTCCACGCTTCCCGCTGACCAGCCGACGAGCATTCTCGTCAGCAGCGCAGTCGAGAATGATAGAGAATATGGGGATGCCCAGCGTACGAGCAGCGATGAGGTACTCGTTCATGACAGCGGGGCCAGGTGAAGAAGTGGATTGTGCCTCGGTGAAGATGATGTTCGCGATTTGTGTACCGCTCCTTCTCTGACGGATGAGGGAGTCGAAGATGGCTTGACGCTATTGGCAAAGTGAGCTCAAAACAATAACAGGAGCGGCGAAGATAGACTAACGAGGACGCGACGCAGGATTTGATATTCCGGATCACTTCTTTGGTAGAGCGCCGCAACAACATCAATGAGAAGATGGTTGTGGAATCCCTTGCACGAGGGAACGCGGGATTTGGGAGGGGCTAGAATCAGCAGGATTGCACCACGAGTCGGAAGTTGGAACCCAGAATACTCACACAAGCTGGTGTGCAACCGTCATCTTACCAACGCCGGGGTAGGCGTTGAGAATGATAAAGGACATTATTTCGCAGTTGACAGATTATCTGAAGGATCAAGAATGGATGGGCTAGCCGCCGGGCACAGAAGCGTCGAGTCAATAGATGAGTCAAGAGAGAAGAGTCACATGCCCCATGGCGCAAACATACCATCACACGAGTCGTCCGCAACTCCCATTGTGGCAGTGCAATGTGCACTTCCCCATCCAGTTCGTACGCGTTGTTTGCTCGATCAGTAGCAAATCATACATCTCCCTTGGCTTTTGCCATCTCGCAGCCGTGCGCAGCCCGCCGCCGATCCGCCTTTGAGTCCCGCCGAGCCGACGCCGAGCTCCCGCCCTGCCGACCAGAGGCTACGCCTCCACCATGCAATGATCTTGCACCGATCCTCGTCGACCTTCCCGAGCTGCTCGCTGCCTACATAATTCAAACTCTAGCTCTAGGCAAACTCACCAAGCCCTCTAACGAAAGGCTGGAGCAAGAATTAGCTCCAGCGCGGACCGAGCGGAGAAAACTGACTAGGACTCTTAACGCGATTCCCCACAATATGACTCAGCTTTGCGAAACGGAGCGGTCTGGCGCATTTAATACTGCTGGAATAGCACACAATTGGAACACGCTGGAAATGCTTCGTGCCGTGCGGCGAGGGCTTAATGGCGCGGCAGCGACCCCACAGAAGTTCAATTTTCTAGTCGGATTATTATGACAGCTTTATAAACACGCAGGCTCCCTAGTGTAAAATCCATTACGAGACCTGAGCATTAGACTGATAATGTTTCTGCTGCTCCGAGGACGCTCACGAAGTGAGATTGGGGACCGAGTATAATCACAATCTTGTGCTACTTGTTCATTCAATCAGTTCTCCGAGTTTCTGGCCCTTGAAAACCTTCAGACGTAGCGCAACACTGGCAGCTGATCCGTAGGATACCCAGACTCTGCGCAGAATGAAAATTTCAACTTGACTTTCCCTTTGCATCCACTCCTCGTTGAATTTGCTTTCTTCCAACAACGCCACCCCCAAGCTGTTTAACTCAAGCTTCCGACAAGAAATAAGTTGCAAGGTGGACATGCTAGCAAGATTTACATCTGAGAAAGGTATCATAATGCCGGAGAAAGGGCGGTTATTTACCATTCTCTGTCGCATGGAATCTCATATGGAACCTTCGTCACTTACTCGAGTGACGAGCATCTAGACATGATACTGGCGTCGACGGAAGTTCACAACCGGTGGTTGAAAACAGTCAATGGAGCTTTGCAACGTCTTGACTGATAAAATTAGATTTGGGGCACTTGCATTCAACAAACAACTGGTATTGAACACATGGAGTGGGCTACTTGTGTCACTGCCGGACGATTGGACTCATGAGGGGGTTTTAGTGGGTATGTGACGTCCTTGCCCACCTTACCTGAAGGCATGGTTCTTATCCCATCTATTCGTCTGGCCATCCTGTTCTGCCTCACGCAAAAGACGGCGACGATCTGGGCGTCGCCAGACGTTGACTTTCAGCTACGCTGCGGCCTGGCTGCCCCAGTCCCGCGCCATGGCCCCATCCCCTCGGTTTCCCAGCAGTATTCATACTCTTCCCGCTTGCGCTGACTTGCAATGGCCACGCGTTCAATGCCCCAACCGCTGCAGAAGGACTCATTCCAGCCGCAATCATCATTGCGTGGATTACCCTCAGCGCTCTGACCATTTTTCTGTCAGACCTCACTGTCTATTGGATGTATTTCTTCTGGATGAGGCGGAAATTGAAGGCACAAACGAAAGAGCAGCAGGCTTGAGGGAGGCACAGAGGCAGGCTACGACCAACATCGACCAGCATCGTACCTGAGCATTATGAAACACAGTTCAAGTTTCTTCAATCGAGTCGGCAGAAAGTAGCGAAGTGCAAGTGCGAGGTTACGAAGAGAAACAAGCGGGTTATTTTACTGGGATTTATGGATGTTATCTGTGCTTAACATTCATCAGCCGCTGACTTGCGCGAGCGTCCACCCGTTGGCGGTAGTGAAGACCGCCTCGCTGAGTGCCCCCGGGGCGCCGGCACTGACGAAGCCCACTCGGATGAACGCCGGCTCGTTTGGCCCGTTGTTCGCAAGGGCGTACAAGACGCTGTTACCCGGCTGCACCGCGAAGCGGTTTCTGTCAATGCACGTCGTGCAGTTTGGTCCACCAATCCACGCGCCACCCGGGTTGATGTACTCGCTGAGGATATTGCCGGGGGAGACAAAGTAGATGTGTGTCTAGTGGCGCATGAGTGAGCTGACCACGCACGACAGCGCGAAAGGAAAGGCGCACGCCAGTAAAGTCGACGCCGTCGGTTATGACCGCAGCGATGAGGGTGCGGGGTTGGACTTGCGCGGCCGGGATGAGCGTCTGGAGGGAGAACGCCTTGCCGACGGTGGCCGGGCCGCTGACGGCAAGCTCCAGGATGCCACCGCTGACGTCCGCCTGGTAGTAGATCCGTGTGTCTTCGCCGAACGCCGGCGCCTGGATCGCCGCTGCGTTGCCGGCAAACTCCACCGAAACAATCGTGTTGGCGACCGGGGGCGTGATGGCCAATGCGCCGAGGGTCATGCCGACCGAGATAAGTGCCTGCGGATCAATGGGAAGTCAGAACAGTGGCGAGTGAACGAAGGAGCAGGCTATAGAGACGAGTTGAAGAGGGAACATGGTGTTTGCTGACATTGGGGCGAACGAAAATGTGGGCTTTATAGTGTACTTGGTGCGGCAAGACGGCAAGAATTCGAAGACCTGAACCCGACTGTCCGGTTCAGGGCAATCAACCACGTCGATGCCAAACGCCAATGAATCTCTCTCTCCCAGCAGTCATTTGTCCCACATCTGTCCGGCGCGCGCGCCAAGTCCAGTATTCTCTGTCAATACACACACCGGCCTCCCCACGCACGGACCACCGTTCCGACAAGAGCTTCAGTCGAACCCTTCTTCTCGCACGATCGCGACGGTTGTTTTCCGAAAGATTTCAATGGGTCTGTGTGGTTAATATACATAATGTAAAGGGTTTATGACAAGATTGTACCTTTGCACAGAACTCAATTCATGCTTGTGCCGTCACCTCGACGGAAGGAAGGAGGGGGTGTGTATTTGCAGGCGTATATGGGGATCTGATTAATCATGCCACTTGTGAGCGATGCGTCGCGATGCATCCGGACGCTGAATGAGCGATCCGTCCTGATGCATTACTTAGCATAGCAGTCCCACCCAACTACGCATGGGCACCTGGCGCCCGTCCATCAAGCGGCGCGGGCTCCCCACGCCGCTTCTTGGTCCGTGCACGTTCCCAATCGGGTGGTGTGGATCATTGCTAGCAATCAATCCCTCAACCTTACCCGACCCCGCCGTCGCCGCCCCGCCCCGCCCCGCCCCGCTTGCTTGGGGCACTGCCAAAAAATGCGGCCGCGCTTCGCACACTTAATGCTAGATATAGAAGCTCTGCAGCCCTTCCCAACCCATATCAGTGTCGCTAGTGTGAGATTCGGACAAGCACGTGATGGATTTAAATAGTGTTCATTTACAAGGGCTTGCTCTGCTGCAATCCCGACAGAGTATCTACGAACATGTACACTACTTATATACTTATTACAGATGGTCCATGCACTCATAAGTCAGTCATGTTAGAGTCAACCTGAGTCATGGAACTGACTCGGAGTTTGCACCTGACTCATATTCCAACAGCTAGTCCCTCACCGCTGCCCGTATTCCCGCTGCTTCCCTACGCCGCCCGCCGCTCCCGCCCTGCCTCCGCTTCCAGCGCGATACATGGGAGTTTGAGTAATAACGGAGGATTACTGCACAGCGCCAATCGTCGTCGTGCTGATCTGCGGTCCAACTGTCTCCGCGGCCGGCATGCCGCCCGCCTGCCATTCCCGCCCTCCGGCTCGCGTGCACTATGCTGCAGGGCGCTTACTTAGCCTTCGATCAATATGCCTCATTCGCCCCTCTGCCTTTGGGGTGCCCGCCATCGTCGCGCACGCTTCATCGGGCGGTCACGTGCTTATCGCCTCTCATCGCGTCGCGCTCGGCTCCGCACGCTGCCACGCGTTTCCACGCGTTCTTTTGGAGTTAAGACACGACGGTATACCAAGGGTGGGTATGCGCAGTGCTTGAGTCGTTTGGCGCGACCACCGGACATTTACTCCCAAAATGCGGCTGCCAGCTGCCTTTGAACGGGGTCCCGCCCTTTTCCCAGCGCCGCTTGCCAAACAGTGGCAAGAATTGGGTCCATGAATTGTAAATAAAACTCCTTGAGAGGATTAAGTCTCACTCAGGACTAAAATGCCTCCCATAAAAATTGAAAGATGTGTCCATGTTTAGACTACTTTTCCACCATAACGCGAATGTGTACCCGAAACACGTTGGCTAGGAACATGATAGATATTCTTCTGCTTTATTAGAGGCTTTATTTAAGAGACTCAAATCGGTTCTAGCCCCCCGAAACGTATGTTGTAGACACGCCATGCCTAATCGCTCAAACAGCCATTTTCACCAAACCTGGGCAAAAAAGATACGTGGCCGGGACGCTCTGCTGCTCGCATAATATTAATCGTCTCGAAGGGTAGAGATAACCTTTATGTGGTCCTCCGAGGCATTTTGGCTCAAAACATTGGATTTGAAGGTCGAACAAAGAATATAGTCGAACACTGACAACTAGTACTTGGCCACCTAAGCATTCATGCCTTAGTATCAACCTGTGGCGTAGTTCCACATGGGCAATACATCGTCAGATGAAAGGCAGGCATCTTGAGAAGAGTTTAAGCCTACTCCTGCCCAAATATATGAAGATTTGTCCTGGCAGTGAATTTCTTTCGGACGGCGGTTCAACATGGCCAAATACCAGGGTAGTTGGCCACCTCTCCAAATCAAGCTTTGAAGCTGGAACTCGGCAACCGGAGCCATCAGGAATCACACCTAGGGCATATATTCATAATTAGAACATATATTAGTGTTCATGCGGCCCATATGCGGGGTGTAAATAACTGCTCCTCTGACAGGGAAAAAGCCCGAACTCAGGCCGCTCGAGCAATGCCATGTCCAGCGGAAGATGAAATTTTGCTGGGCCTCAAATTGGGCTTCAAACAGCATAAAGGAAAGGTATGCAACATATTTGTATTAATAACTTCGTACCGAGGTGCTTGGAGCACACCAAAAAAATCCCATTGTTGACACGATCAAAATTGTGTTGTTTGCGGCAAAGCATTGCACTGAGAAAGGAGCTGAGCAGATAGTCTCTCGTAGACAGACGCTTCAACACGAAGCTCGTGCCTCGCTTGTTGAAGTCTGTTAGTAACCGCGGGGGTCCGATCGCATACCGAGCTTATGACGTAATCTTAGCTAATCATTTTTGGCGGGCCAAACTCTTGGTATGTTCGTTCATCCCTCTCGCAAATCTTACTGGACTCAAGTGTCTTTAAGACATTCTAATGGCCATCTGGAGTCTCCTCAAATTTTCTCCTCAATTTCAGGCCTGTTTTGATTCAGTTGTGCTGTGGAGGTCGACAGATCACATGATTAGATCGAACTCCCTCAAGCCGCGGTTCCAAGGCCTTCTTAAGAAATCTGAGGAGACAGAACTTCAGGCATACGATAGGAAACCTGCCCCATCTCAAAATAATATGAAACATCGCGTCTTTCTTGCAAGGCTCGACGCGCCGTTGAAAGATTACCTAAGGTTACATAATAAGCGCGGTCACGATCAACCCCCTGCTGTAACAAATAGACTACTGAGCAGATAAAATTTCGAAGTACAGCCTAAATTGAAGTATTAGATTCCAAAAGCCCTGTGCCAAGTTCCAGATGGGTAGCCCCACAGTGTTGTCTTATACGACGTCGGCCAATATGAGGAGCTCAACACAAGCAGCTGTACCTTCAGGGGAGGATAGCGAAGGAATTTCTGACCTAGCCACAGCACGAATGGTGGCATATGATCCGCTAAGACCAGGGGAACAGAATGAGCCTGTATAGTCCCGGAATGGCCAAGAATTGGTCAAAAGGGAGCTGAGAGAAGAAAGCCGAGCCGCGTCGGCAATAAGAAAATGATGTTCACACGTTTCGGAGCCCAATCCGACATGTTGTAACTTTCCATCAACTCATCACTCCGACTCCAAATTCGGTTCAGGCATTCGTTATGGGACCTACTATCATCCCTCAGTATGCCAGGTTATAAATGTCAAGGCTCAGAATGCTAGCTACCAAATGGCCAACTAGGGGGGGTGGCCAACTACGGGGTCCATAATAGTACTATATTGAGTTTATGCTTTTGAACAGCGATACTCGGTGCATATTTTCAATGACTGTTTTATTTTTCATGAACTTGTATATTCTCGAGGATGGTTAGCTTCCCTGAGATGAGCTACGGTCTCAGAACTCCAATATAACCATGTCTTGAGTTCCTTCGCGGCCGTTTTCCCGGTGTCTGATGAACTTTTCCCAGCATCCTTTTAATTTTTTGGTACAAATTCCGTCAGGTACTCAATTCAAGGTCTTGGGGAACTATAATCAGCATTTAAGATCTTTGGACGTGCTATACGAGCCCGAATTTTTGGTATCTGATCTTAGCGAAAGAGCCCGTGTGACGTCGGTCACTGACGTGACTCTTCCTCTTTCAGACGGCTCCCACCGACGACATCGCTCATACACGCTCTCCCCGGGGCCATATCCCGTTATGATGCAAAAATCAACACCTGGGTTGTAAGAAGGGGTCTCTGGTAAATTTTCCACCGTTTTTCTCCCGTCAATCCTACGATATGGTTCAGATGTCGTTTCACCCCCAATGACCTCTCCCACTCTGGAACACGCTCCGAACAGCATACACACAGTCACGAATCTCGGCACACCCTCCAACGTGCCTTTATCCACCCCCATTTCTTTCGAACCCGCCGCAATCCGTAACTGAGACCAGCATTGGGGAGGGATATGCTGACAGTTGAGAGGAGATGACGTTCTGAGCTCAGGTTACTGTTGGAGTTAGTGCCATAAGAGGCAACCCGGCATCATGGCCGAGGTACGGAGTCAGTGCGAGTCAGTGTAAGTTAGTGTGAGTCAATGAGAGAACACAGGAGAACACGGGAGAATATTATTCCTGGTTCCTAAAGACGGAACCAGGTCTGAAAACAGCTTTTGTCCGTAATACTTAAATCCCAGTTGACAATCAGATAATGCACATGTCACACGTTCAATTCCCTAATGCAGCGGCTTTTAAACCCATTTTAAAACATAGCCGTCGTCGTTCAACTTATAGTAGATTGAGGGTCATGTCAGCCTGTGTATGATATAAGGCACTTGAGTTCTCTTCAATTTTTTAGATGTAACTTATCTTGGAGTCATCAGCCATGGGTGGCCGGGGCCACGAGCAGCGAGCGAAGGTCGGCGACGAGTGGCCATTTGAACTGCCATCTGTCTTCATGCGCTGCGAGCTCGGAGCGACCGAAGGTCGACGACGAGCAGCGTGGATTTCATGGCACAAAAAATCGGGGAGCAGGAGAAACGACTCGGTGCGGACGGTACTACAGTATTAGGATTGTATTGGGCCAGTACCGGTGGAGGAACTAGGGCTGCCCGGAGGGCATTAAGTATGGAACATTCTAGTTACATTGGACAATTTAGTATATAAGCAACCATAGATTCTATGTAAAGCTCAAGGCTAATTATTATCTTGGATTCTTTCTCCAAACTCTGCCTGATTCCACAAGAAACTACAACAGTTACTAGAGGATGGCCCAAGCGACGAAGATGCTACCAAATTCAGACGTCAATTTCAGAGCTTAATCATGAGCCGGAAACAAACCTGAGCGCCGTGTGTGCCGCAAGCTTGTTGCCGGTCTCGGAGCCCTGGTCGACATTGAGTGGGGGAGAGATAGCAACTTCGTATCAACGATATCAGATATATGCGCAGCCGACAATGATCCAAGTGCTCACCGAAACCAAACTCGAAAATCAGGTCGAGGTAGATATGCCCAATGACTGCAGCATGCCGCGCATCCGGGACAGTACTGAGAATGCAGGAAATACATGAGGCCTTGTCTCCTCTTGATGAGCGTTATCTGTCATCACTTCGTGGATGGTGTCCAGAATAGTGCCCCCCAAAAAAAAAATGGCAATTCAAAACATGCTTACCGGGGAACTTGGTGCCCATCCGGAGCGAGGAGCGTCTATAAAAATGGGGGGTACGAAGCTCGGACAGGTACACCGCCGAGGGGAGGGGGGTGCATCATGCATGAATGTCCTTGATAAAGGGAAAGAGGGTAGAATATTAGTGAAACTTCATAGGTATCTAAGCTGGAGACTATGCTTGCTCACACCCGGAATGTGCCCCTAAGTCAACCACCGACCAAATGTGGCACCCGACAACTTGACTTGTGCGGCTAAACGGTCTCGCTCGAATGGAGTTCGTAGGTCGAATTCCTTCCCTCACAGATGCTTAAGATGCCTATGGCACTATATGAACGGGCATCTTGAATGCACTTTGTATGCCATGGAGCGAAATCATTAACTTACCAACCCCCTTGTATGTTGGTTCAATTGCCGGAATTCGGACTGAGATATATCCCTCTGGCTCCATGATCGCTTCTCAGTGATTCAGCATCACTATACGTACTCGCTGGAAACCACAAGTAAGTGATTGAACGAGCAGCCGTGAACAAAGCCCCACCGACATTAATCTGTTTGCGCACGAGCCATTGGAGCCATTCAATGGCTTTTCGGCCGTGCGCAAAACTGGCAGGTGAATGGCTCCACGATGTAAACCCGCAGACTCGTTTACTTACATCTATTTACGGACATGGTCACATGTGACCATTCTCTCTTTGTCTCTTACCGTCACCTTCCCCCCTTCGTTCTCAATATACGCAACGTTCTAAAGTCTCTGGTCCTGTCTCTCTCTTTTCCGGTCCTCTGGCTTCATCTCTAGTGTTTCTCATCTTGAACTTCAAGGTGAGTTTCCACACGAGCCATTAGCGAGCCATTGACGTCATTTTTTGGCGCGCGGAGCCATTCATTGCGCACGCCCAAAAAGCTTGGATGGCTCCAATAGCCGCTGCGCAAACACTCTATTGAAGACATTGGCTCCAATTGATGGAAGCTTGGACACTGCCCCCATAACTCTCGGCGGGTAATAAAGGGGTTACATAGACTGGCCCTGTGGGCAAAGAGCTCCTGTAGGAAGTGAGGAATGTGTCCAAGTCAACGGTGACCAAACGTGTGGGGCAAGTCACCAATTTGCCTTGTCCGTAAGCATGCTGGCCTACAAATTGACTTCCCCGCACAAGTCAACACAAGTCAATCTGCAGGCGCCAGTGAAAAATGAACCCTCTAGTTTAATTCATGCCCTGTAAGACACTGCAGAGATGTGCAGCGGGGCGGCGGAAAGGTTGAAAGGTCGGCGCGCACACCAGCGTGCCCTGTGGTTCCGACGCCATGACCATCGTGCGGTTCTTGGCACGCATGCAGCACCTATGGGCTGGATGCAGAAGGGAGGACTGTCGCCGTGCGAGTAGTTGCAGGGACTAGATTAGGAGCCACGACTAGGCGAGGAGACAGCTGATGCCCATAGGCGCACGATAGCTGAGGCGCGATGCGATGTGCGGCAGCATCCGGGATGGTGCATCCATTTATGAGCACGGCGCCAGAAGATGAGCAGCGGGGACTTACATAAGCACTGAGTAGGGAATGTGAGTACAGCCGCGGTGCCATGTCGCGACATCAAATCAAAATAGTAAATCAACCACGACCAATCCGCCGACCATAGATATTGCACAGACTACGCAGGGCCACTAACAATTTCAATCGTCATTTTTTTTTTTTGCTGTGGAACGTATCCCAGGCGGTAAATGATATCGGCGTCAGGGGTACTGGGGCCAACTCCAACCAAAACTCGGGGATCTCGGGTTTCCCGATGTCCGCGCCGTTTGAGCGAAAAGAAGATGGCGAGGCGATATCTGAATGCGAACACTTGGAATACATCTGAAAGCACTATGTTAGACGCCCAGAAATCATTACAATTGAATGATATTCAATCACGCCCAGTATCCTAAGAAGTTACATGATTAGTGTGTACAGCCATATCCTCTTTCACCTCGACGTTTGAGACTCCCTACAACGCCGGTTCAGGCTCCCGCTCTACTCCGTCCACTCTGGCCCTCCCTCGACGCGGGCTTCCTTTCCACCCACGTCAGAGGCCGAGTTCGTTATACTTGGTGCAGGAGATGGGTTTTCGACTTGGACGCCTCCGCTCCCTTCGATATCGTCTGTGGTATGCCCAGGTCTCTCAGTTGCTGTCGGTCGCACTATGTCCTCGGAGTGCAAAAAATCCAGTCTTCGCAAGATTTTCCGCAGGCGGGTTAAGGTGTCCGGGAAGTCATTGGACCGTGACAATGCATGCTCATATTCCATGAAAACAGCCCGAATTTTGTGTCGAGCGTCGGGATTTTCCAGCCATGGCAGCAATTTTCTGGGGGTATAATATGACAAGTTCGATTCGGTTGGAGGCCCATCAGCGTAGAGGTCCCAGCAGCGGCATTCAACAATCACACTCAGCAGCTTGGGCAAAGTTGCAGCCGCAAAAATATTGTGTATGGCGTTCGCAAGGCGATTCTGGTGATTTTCGTGAACAGGTCCCAATGGGTGGAGGTCGTCGGTGATCCTTCGGAGAGTTTCGATCACTTTGTAGGGTAAGAGATCTGCGCTGCAGTGCTGAAGGAATTCGGCGAGTAAATATATTTTTGCTTCTAACACCTTTCGTTGTTGGTGCAACTTCCATGCATCGGTCTGAGAAGCTGAAAAGCTGTGATCCCAGTCCGTAGAAGGTAGCTCATCTGGGACAGGAATCGCGGTGTCCTCGGGAAACATGGAGGTGATGAATGAGGACTGCCGTTCTCGGGGTAGATCAGTTTTCAAAGACATTTTAACCAGACGATTTTTGATGAGAATGATGATAGACTGAGATATATGAGTGAATGAAGGGTCTGCATTCAAGAGTATCTCCAGAACTGAGTCATGATCCTTTACTCTCGCTTGGATTGGGCCAGAACGCAAGAACGCGAGACGCCACAGGGCAGTGAGCAACGACTCTCGAGGATAAGTTTCATTGGTAAAGCGAGGCTTGGATGGCCCCTGAGATAGAGTCTGTGGGAATGCGGACCAGAGGCGCTGCTGGATCTCCCCCCCACTCCACAAGACTTTGTCTGACAGTGAATTCGAGTTTCGTTCATTCAATAGCCGGATTATAGCACCGGGAATCGTGGTATTGTCTTCATCCTGCGGTTGCCAGGAAGCCAGTAACCTGGATAAAGTGGGGTCAACCCAATGCAGTGTCTGCTTGTCTGAAACCGCATTCCAGGTGTGCAAATGGCTGGGGATAATCCGGTCGAGGTAGCTCTCCACCACTTCCAGGTGAGTTGATGATTTCGCATCGGGCTGCAGTATAATGCTGTCCTGTGTTGCATACCAGCGGGGAGGGGCAGAAGTCAGCGAGGTTGCACTTTCAAAGTAGCTCCACAAGATGGCATGAGGTGTTTCAGACAGGAATACGTCAAAGTATTTCTGGAGCTGTGGAATCAAGGACTCGGGAGATCCGGATAGTTCACCGGGATAACCAGGATAGTAGTGCCAATGCCGATGCTTCTGCACGAATGACGTGACAGAGATCAAGTCTGGAGTTCGGCCCTTCCTCACATCCTTGGTACAGGTTACAAGATATTCTTGGTGTTTGTGTATGGCACCCAGAAGAGAGCAGAAAGTGCTCCATTCCATCATTGCCTTGGCAGATATAGTGTGGGCAAAAATGTCTGGGTCCGATATTGTGCCCTGAAATGAATTACTGCGAGAGAACATCATCCACGAAGAGTCGAATTCACTGAAGTCCACAGCATACTTGACGTCCCCAGGGGAATGAGTAGGGATGCACAGACTTGCAATCGCCCACAGAGCTTTATAACACGCAATGCGACGATGTTTGATCACCTCCGGAGACAACAAGCCAGTGTCACAGTTGTGAAGCAGACGATTTATACGGAAAAGTACCTGAAGCTCAGGATTGTCAGTCAAGTGGCGGAAGTGCTCTTCATATGTGTGCAGTCGGTGTCTAGGACCCCAAAGAACATCGGGGATGGCATCGACAAACGGCTCCAATTCATTATCATCAGCCAGCGACTTCATCGTCCATATCAGAGCTCGATGATCACGAGCCCATCGATCGTCAGAGGGCTGTGTCGCTGCATAAAACATGGCTTTGACCATATTCTGCCTCTGTGAGAGTTGTGGTTCCACAATCATCCCGGCTCCCGAAGCACGATGGTGTTTCCAGAGTATCTTGGCATTGTGGAACAGCCGCCAGAATGCTCCGGACAGCGGGGTACGATATGGGCTATCCAAGTATCGCAACGGGAGGAGGGTGAGGATGGCATATACACTAGCCACAATGAAGAGCAGCACTCCAGTGATGGCTGTCATAGCAACATTCACTGGTATGAGGAATGCCACAAGGCCAGCAAAAAAGAAGAGCAGTGATGCATGGAGAAGGAGAGGGATGATTTCAACCACTGTGTGCATGTTGAATCTCTTCAGCCCATAGTAGAGGTAGGAGTAGACTCGAGCACGGATAACTGGGGCAGAGCGCATATCAGCCTTGTGGAGGAAGTCACGAGCCCATTGCTCAAGGAGAGTTGCAATGAGAGCACAGGTCAGACTTAATCCAAGGCTGATGAACCAGAGGGCATTGCAGACCAGCGAGGCTGCTGGCGGGGTAAATGGGGCAGATTCTGGCAGGTGGAGTGTGCTCCCGTTGGCAGATGCCGCGAGTTGTAGGGAGATTTGGGCCAAGAGCTTGACCGTGGCATCACTAGCATTGGGATTCAGTGTCTTGTAGCTTTCGATGAGGAAAGCCGTCAAGCTGCCAGAAAAGAGACCGGCCTTTGCCTGACGTCAATGATCTGTGACAAATCTAGATGCAGGTACGCACGAAGATTAGCATGCCCTCCATGTCGCTCTTCCAACTCTCAACAAGAGCCTTGTCATACTTTTCGGCCTCCGATGTGTACACTGCCCAGAGCCTAGTCCCTGCCGCTTCTTCGCTCAGATTTCGAACTATAGCTGGCTTCAAATGTCATTCCTTCAACCTGAACGAGAGCAACATACTGTTCCTCTGAGGCACTGCGCCTTTCTCTTTGTCCGCCATGATATGGGCGTGTAACGAAGAAGATGTATGGTGTGCTGGCAGTGGTGATGGAAGGATGACATGTTCCCATGATAGCATTTTCCCATTCAGCATCTTGATGAAATGCGCCGAAAGGATCGTGGATGAACATGCCGTTGCGCGAATTTGCCCTGTAAAACTATATGATCTGCGAATCGCTTCCACCGTAGCGCGTTGATGTGATAAATTCCCAGCAGCCCGAAATTCGATATCCAATTCCAATGAAATTCTCCGCAGTACAACCGCAGTCCGTAATTAAACCGTACCTTTACAATTGCGAGCAACTTACTCGAGGAGCGAACCGGAGATCCTGTAGGAACTGCACTGGATCCCCACTCGTACTTGTATAGACGCCCATCCCGAACATCACCGGTTCAGGCGGTGTCGTTCTTGTCGCGGTGTGCCAGATGGACTATAACTAGTTCAGCTTAACTCTTGCCCAGGTTAGTGGATTCGCCGCCTACAGTGCCTTCTGAGTCTCGACGTATAAATGGTGCGTGTAGCTCTTAACAGAGGCAGTCACTGCGTTCAGCGGGTCCCTCGTCACGGCCGGAATCTAGTGTTGCCGAGGTGCCGGCGAGCTGTGGCGAGGCGTTGCTATGTACTGCTATTTGGCCTCGCACTGCCCCATCACGAAACGCTTGACACCCGAGGCAGCTACTGTTGTCGATCCGCTTCGTAGCACGAGGCGCCTTCCCACCGCTCGGTGCATTCAACCGAGGTCCCGCTAGCCCTCGGAGGTCCCGCACCATGGCGAGCCCCGGCTATCCGCCGGCTACCCAGCCTCGGAGGGGCTCGACGGCACGGTTCGTCTACGGCCCGACGAGGCTGCTCGCACAGCGCCCGGTCTAGGTGGGGCCTGAACGCAGTGAGTGGATGTCGAAACCCGTCTCAGACATCAACCTCAAACTTGACTTCAAGGAGGTGCAGGTTATCGAACGACATCCGTCAGTCACAGTCAGGAATGATCACAAAAATTCAGACATAGCTAATGGATAAACTGTGAGGTGTACATATGAGATTCCCACTAACTATAGCCAATTCAAGTCCGACTCGGAGAGACGCCGAAATTCACCCATACACTAAGTAGTTGAGGGAGCAACATTGTGTTGGATGATTGGCAACGGTGGGGCCGGCGGGATCAGAAACTAGAATGAAATATTCGTCCAGCAGAGGTTTAGAGTTGGAGGGCCAGCGTTCAACGGTAAAGACAGCAGCAATACAGAGTGGCTGAAATCAAGTCAGAGCCTCAGCTTTAATATTTCGGGAGGAAGAATATTGATATCAGGAGCCTCGCAACCCCAGATGAGGACCAGAATTCAGAGCAGAGCATATTTGACGTTGAGCTACGTGGCCGAAGGAATTTGCGACGGAGTGCACCGACAGAGGCCTAATTTATATGCGGTAAATCTTGGGAATGGATATACTTGCGGCGTAGTTCGCAGTTGTTACGAGGGACTGTGTCTAGATCCGGAAAGCAGTACGATAGGTCATCTGTTATCTGCGGAGGGGAACGGTGAGAAGAAACATATTGTATGGGGATGATTTCTCAAATTCTCCCGTGAAGCAAAGTGTCGTCCGGACTGTGGTAGGGCCTGTGGAGGAGAACCTAGAGAAAGGAGATAAGTTGTATGGGGATAAAACCACAACATGTAGCAACGAACGAAGAGGTAATCGTTAAAGAACAAATAATATTCGTCACTGTTCTTCGAGGGACATTGAATCGATGGTCGATCTCGGTAGGAGACCAGATAATTTTACCCAATGATTTTTGTGTCAGTTCCGGCGACATTTGCATACGCCGCAGTGATGGAGAAACACGGTTCAGAGGTAGTGCGAATGGGGAAATCAGGTTCAGTCCTGAACGATGAGATCATGGTAGGGGAGGAAGCACGACAGAGGAAAGGCTACATGGGGAAGTAGCATAGGCGAGGAGCCATTTGCTTAGAGAACGGGTAATCCTTGGGATAATCTCCATTTTTCTCCCTCTTCTCTCATGCTGCGTGTTCTTTCGTCATCCTCTGTGTGCTCGCAATACCCCATTTGACCCACCACGGTCCTCCGCCTGGCTCCGTAGTTCAACAGGTGAACTTGCGCAACTACACACCTGGCCTGTCCATAGTAACTCCCGCAGGTGTGCAGGGTTTCGCAGTCCGATTTATCATCTCTCGGACTGCGCGTGAACTGCGCATACACAGAGCCCCGTCGGTCGACGTAGAAATTGGAGTCCCCCATGCACCAGCTTTCTTTTTTTGTCTGGAACGGCTTGCTTTTACTGGGTTGATTCACGCCTGGTCGTGGCCCTCAAATCTCATCCTCAGCGGCCGAAGTGTTGTCCGTGGCCGGTTCAACTTTGTTCAAGCTGCCATGTTCCAGCGTACACCAATGATCAAGGCCCAATATCTTGAATATGAATTATTTCACTTGGTCTGGTACAGTTTCATCGTCCTTGATCGTCGAGCTATGTTCCCCGAGTACCAGTTCAGTTTTCCAGTGCCATGGCTCCTGGGGCAATCTCCGGATGAACTTCATCCTGACTCACAGGTGCCATCGTACAGGCATGAAAGTCCTACCATATATTTAGCCCACCATTCATCCCCATGGATCATCCCAGTAATTTTGATGTCCCTCTTGCAATGTAATATAATCGAATTTCTTGTCGTGTTAATTCCCTGTCTGTCGCTAATTTTCAAACAGTTCACCGTTGAATAAGCATTGCGACTTGGGGTGAAATTGTATGCTTAGTCTCATAAGCTGGAGCGAAGCGATGTCATGTCTTGTAATTCACGGGCAAGTTCCCCAGGAATAACTGGTCAAGTAAGCACATATTTGTTCAATTACTGACCTTCACACTCATTTTTGAGCATGTTCCATCACCTATGATCAAATTTGCACTGTTCGCGAGGGGCGAGATTCTACTGCCCTCGTGACTTGTGTCTCAAACTTCGATGGAATCTTCGTGCCGAGGTGTTATTACCACGGCAGACGTTTCGGTGCTTCCGGTCACCGGCCCGTCGGAGTTTGAAAAATGAAGTGCAGAGACAGCACCCAAATGTCTGATGCACTTTGCCTGGTGATCCCCCCATCAGGTCATGCCTACCTCAGTCTTCACTCCCCCCGCATTCTCTGCGCCCAAAGCCTGTCCAAGTTTACTTCCACTGTACTGTATGTCCTCTCCAACTTTCCCCCATTTTTCCAGGGCATTTCTGGGGGTTTGCAGGCTGCACCTACTACGAACTTGTTTCATGAAAGTACGCCCAAGAACAGCCAGAAAGAATGAGACATGTTTCCGATTGTCTGTTAGAAATTTTCAATTTTCTAGTGACAACTTGAGGGAGAAAAGGTATTGGTAGCGCACAGGGACACTGAATCGTGTGCAAAAAGAGTGACTCGATGGGGGTGTCACTACATGAATTGCCCCAGACGTTCTGGAGGGATCCTCACGTTACATTTCTCCAACTCCGCCCGGAAATGATCCGAATGTTGGATGGGGGTCCAAGCATTGTCCATATGGGGTAGGGTAGGTAGGTTGGTCCCCGACCGCCAGAAAAAAAAATGCATGCAATTTTATTTCGGCCCAAGTTGAAGCCCTGGCCGTCAGTCGGATCTGCGGCTAGTCTTTCGACGTTTCTAAGACTTCCACAGATGTTTACACGGCATCCTAGGGGCTAGATCAGCCTGAGTGCAATGTTCGTCGAAGTTTAGGACAAATGTGGGGGGCCTAAACATATGCAAGTGCGGCAATTTTTCATTCGGGAGATCAGATTGAGGTCACTATGGCTGATGACAGGGTCCGAATCATCCAGGTCACATTTGACCGCCTCTAGAATTCATTTGGGAAGGTCAGGACTGCGGTCGGAAATTTCACGGCGGTAGTGGAGCTCCAAAACGGCGAGAAGGAGGTAAGTTTCAGGCTGAATGACTGGAATATCAGCTAATCCTAGCCCAGGGAAGTTGAACAAAGCTATATTTGGCCGTACTTAGCACAGGTTTATACTGTCTAGCTAACGTTGAGGTGCGCTTCGCACCAGCACTGGCAGAGGTTCTCGGAGTGAATAAGCACCATCAAGGGGTGGAAGCTTATAGATAGGTCAGCTACTAGGATGCTAGAAACTTGTTGCCGCAAGTGGTCGTATCACATGAGGAGCTCGAAGGCTTTTATTGTGGCGCCTTCCGGAGATACCCGTTCCCAAAAAGTAGGTTGACCGCCCAACGGGTTGGCAAAAAAAATTGTAGGTGATATCATTTTTTCTTATCTTTGCATCAGGGAAAAACCACATAGCTAGGTAGCACTCGGTAGCACCAGTAACCGGGGTAGCCCGGTAGACAAGTCCCCCCGTAGGTAGCGGCTGGTAGCTGCCCCGCCAAAGCCTGGTAGCACCAGATAGCAATGGCTGAGGAGCCCCAGTAGCAGTCTGGTAGCATCCAGTAGCCTTGCAGTAGCTGTTATAGCCGTTGATAGCTGATAATAATAGCTCATCGTATCACGAATCGTATCATATACACAATGCGAGAGAAAGTCAAAATCCAATGCATTCACATGCTATTTACACAGGCAGACACGGCGGTGTACTACACTCGAGATGAAACCAATGAAATCTAGAGGAATACCCAAAAATCAGCAAGGAAATGAATACGAGAAGGGTGATACGTACCAAATAGTGCATCGGCGCTGACTATGAACGGACCCCCTTGGAACGTTGTATTCTTCGAAAACCGCTACCTAGTTTGTGAGGTGTAGGGCGATGCTTGTACTATCGTTGGAGACGGACAGAATGGCTTGCTGAGGCCCGAGCTACTGGAGATCCTGCGATATGGCGGCGCAGAGGATCGGATGCGGATGGTGCTGGACAAGGCTTGGGTGATGACTAATGCATGCTCTAGCCAAGCATACGCACACACAAGGCAAGGCTCTGGCCCTCGACCAGATCATCCCACTACATCGTTTGTGCTTCAGAGCTGCTTGTATTGCTGATTGATTGCACTGTCCTCAAGCCCGGGCCTCGGGCCTGAGGCCCTGCCTATGGGCTCGGGCTCCGGCTTCGGAATTCTGAAGCCCAAGCCCTACCCGCCGGAGAATGCCGAGACATTAGGTAAGAGGGGAGGGGGGGGGGGGTCTGAGATCCTTATTTCACTTTTTGGAAAAAGTTGCGGGACACCTCAAACACACGTTTCAGGCAATAATAATAAAAAGTCTATCTTTTTTAGTTTTCTTTGGGTGGCCATGGGCACTCGGGGAGCAAGTTTGGCTCATCCAAATTCGACTCCAATGCGATCGACATCGATGCCAAGCACATGCACCTCAGTACACCTCCCACACCGGCCGAAAATACTGTGCCCGCCACCAAGATCACTGCTGATGAGGTTGGCATGGATTCAGAGGCCCCTAAGAAGTCTTGTATGTGGCATGGCCTGGGTAGGGTAACAAGGTGTGCCCAGTGCGCTGTCATCGCATCAGTTGAAGAAGGCGAAGGCCATGGCTGTGCTGGCCCGCATTAGTGTCGTTCAAAGTTGCTCCTACTTCTCTCCTACTCATGCTCCTACTCGCTTTCCTACTCATTTTCCTACCCCGAGTAGGAGCATGAGTAGGAAGCCCAAAAAGGAGAGTTTTTGCCAGTAGGAGTCTCGAGGGCTCCTTTTTTAGCAAAATTTCTCCTACTTGAATTTCCTTCTCAATGAGTATTGCTCTTTTCCCCGATATTTTTTCACAAAGTTGTAGCATTTCTCTACATACACTGACCTATAGAACCAACTACTTGGCCTTTTAAACCTTAGAAAACATTTGCAATGTTTTCGTTCTCCTACTAATCTCCTACTCGCAAATTGGTTGGGGGGGTGGTTTCAAAGTTGCCCGTTTTAAGCTCCTACTCATCGTCACATTTAAACCACCTACTCCTTGCCATGCAATAATGGCTTGAAATATATGGCTCAAAATTGACTGGGGGGGTGCAGAATAACACTTCAGATGGACTAGATTTTACCCAAAAGAAAAAGTTGCATTTTTGATGGAGAAATAACAAGTAGGAGCTGAAGTAGGAGGATGAGTAGGAGCTCAAGTACTTAGGAGCAACTTTGAACAACATTATTGCACTGAAACTGGTAACATAGAAATGGTTGAATGTGCTGGCCCAGCTTGTGGCTCCAAGGTTTGTGTTTACAGACTCACTGCACACAGCTCAATTTCTTCCAAGTTTCATTTGTGTTGTACAGGCTTGAAAACTATCCGAGTGGTACTGCGATGACGAGTGCCGCATAGATGCTGGTGGAAGGGCTCGCAAAAAGCATTGTGCTAGGTATTAGGCAGGAGATAAGGGGCACTTTTAGGTGCTGAACTCTTTTTATTTCGCTGCGACGAATAATTACTTCAATGCTGAGAACTATTGAACGAAATTACCGCTTCTGGAAGGCACGTGCGCTTATGTAATGCTTATGTAAAGAGGGAGGGAGGGGGGTCAAGGAGCTTAAGTCAGTTTTTATACCTAGTGTGCCAAATTTCTGAGGTGGGTACCTCTTGCCCAAGCCGCATGTCTGAAATATCATATGGCGGGGTTTATTGGACAATAATCCAATGCAGTGTGTGCAATTCAAGTGCATTAGAGTGCACCCTCGTGTAAGTTGATGCAGTGGAATGCAGATGGAATGCAGGTTGATGCAACCTAGTGCGGTGTCGGTTTTTCCCATTCAATGCAAGTAAATGTACGTGTGCATTTCAGTGCATGAGGGTGCATCAAGGCAGCCAAACAAGTATATTGCACGACACTGCATCCATGCACTTCTTTGGTGGCCACCACCCACTCGGCTACTTATGCAACCTCATGCAGATTAAAGACAGCTCTCCGCTCCTATCTTATTTTGCGCGAAACTTCCTCTTTGGGTTCAACTGTGCAGTAAGCACGGTGACGGGCATTTGTAAGCACACAGTTGTCCTCCTGAGCTCCTCCTTGAGCTCCTCTCACTACGCTGATAGGGTGTGCACACATGCACGCATGAAAATCCCAATTTTCATTCATTTTATGGACCTATTACAACCCTAGTGAGGCGAAGTAATCAGCGTATACATTCCCCTCGGAATGGTATACTACACTATTGAAGGCCGAAAGCCAATGGGCCACACGTATTCATGAACACAAGGATAATCTGGAATGGTTGAATTGTGACTTGGATCTTACTGTTGGGCGCCGGCCGCCGGTTGACTGCCGGGCGGCTTGCGTGCTGGAAGTGAACCACTCAGAGGAACTACAAATTTAACTAGACTTGCTTGCTAGTGCAGCACTCTGAAAGACTTGACACGGAATAGTGAAAGATTAGATTGAACCGCCGGGCCGACTTGGACTCAACTGGCGGATCAACGATTGAACTTGATGATGAACTGATGATTAGTCTGACCTCCCGGCGGACTTGAATAAGATGAGGTGTTTGAATACAGAACTGGATGCGGCCTCAATTGAACTCTAGATGAAGTCTGAGCACTCTCTTAATTGAGACCAGGCATAACGAAGTATAAGATGGTTTTGGTTATTCTAAGACCCGACCGCCGGGCCATCGGAATGATGACTTGTAAGGGATTAGTCCGACCGGCCGCCGCTCCTGATATATGAGCCAGATGACCTTGGAACACCACTTCAAGTTGGATACAAGTCAAACGAAGGACTTTATTTTCATACTAGTGGTTCAGAAGATAACTATTAGTTTATGCCGCCGGGCAGGTCCACTCAAGTTGCTGGGGCAAGATGGCTCTAGTAATTCGACTCACCCGGCCGTTGGATAAATGGCGTCTTGGCTCAGTAATAATCATTACGAGTCTTGGCTAGAAGCTTGAAGGAAAAGCCGACGGGCCATCCAGAATACCCACGGGCAGTGAAATCTGCTTAATATCATTGGACCGCCGGGCACATCTGATTTACTTACCACATGGACCGCTGAATCACTGCTGACTCAACCAGTTTCTATTATCTCCGTTTGTAATCTTGTACTTGTATAAAAGGTGTAGTGTACTTCATGTAAAGGCAGTCAATTCGACCCCCGCGATTTGGGACTAGAGTTAGCTCGAGAATAGAAAAGACGAGATTTGATTTGCAAGAAGTTTGAAGTTTGAGACACATACAACTAAGATTGTGACCGCCCGCCCGTCTAAGTGCTTAGTGCTGCTAGCCACTTGAAGCCATCGGACCGCCATCCCTTCTGACTCTGCTTTTCCATAGCCTTGCTCTGGCCTAACATTGAGTGTTGCTCCATTCTGATAGTGTTGAGCACTGCTCCACGGCAGTTTGAAGTTGATATTCCTCCTAGTCTTTCGGCATAACGCTGCTACGTTCCTCAGTGACAAGGGTTACTAGAGCACAATAGTTAGCCAAAGCATTGCATTGATTTTCGAAGTCCTAGTATATTACTCGCAATACAAATTGAAGTGATTAGAAGTGCCATTTGAGATTATTCGAGTGCGACTAGGTTATTGACCGCCCATCTGCCGAATCTATTAAAGTCACAGAAGTCTTGAAGGACGATACACCTGTCCTACCTCCCCGAACACACACACGATTGACATTAGAGTTGGAGTTTGCGATATATTTTGATTTTGGATTTGGTTAGAGTTTAGTTGAGTTCGCTCACTAGCTTCGCTGAGTTTGAGTCTTGATTTCACGGCTGCACTCAAGTGCACCGTTTCAACGCAATGAGCTCTCTCCCTGCATGTGGTAAATGCCTTGAATGCCCTTGTACCTCCTCAAATTTCTTGCCCCATGACAATGTTATTTATTATACGGTGCGCCTTATCTGGATTCGAAGCTGTATTCAAAGACACTGTCACCTATCTCAACACTTCTCTCTCGCAGCCTGGGTCGCTCCAAGAACCGATGGATCCTGCGGTCAGGCTGGATCCACTGGGAATCACTCACTGCAATCTTTGTTGCCGCCACGACCACATGTCCTGTGGACATCTTGACAACAACGGAATTCCTCCAAAGAAAGGTGGTAGGAAGAAACATCACCAAGGGCCCACCGAATCAGGAAAGCTGTCTACAGTATGCCCAGAACTAATGTAGGTGTTTGACAGCCGTCATCTGCACCAGGTAGCACTTCCTCGGCGCTCAAGTGTTGAGAAGGCATCTGCCCCGATGTCGTCCGGTAATACACATCTTACAGCAACAACTGCAAACATTTCTAAGGTGATGAGTGCTGTCAGGGCCAGGTGTCTGTATAGTGTAACAGAACAGTCCTGGGAGGGGGCATCAAGATGGCGAATAAATATGTCAAACTGTTTAACTAGTGTGTTTCTATGTCATTCGAACCACATCCGACTATATCCGGTGGAGTTTCCCAATTTGGGTGAGTTTTGGTGAAAAAAAGCAGTTGCATCTCATTGCACTGTGTACCGAAATGCAGTTAGATGTAATCAAATGCAATGTATTTCGACTTCACTCAAGTCTTATGGATTCCCGTGCAGTAGATCAAACAGTAAAGGTAATGCAACCTCATGCACCCTTGCATTGATGTGCATTCACTTGCATTTCCAATTTTCATTGGGTTGCATTGGGTTGAATTGTGTTGCACTGCATTGCATGCACTGCATGCGGTGCATTGGAATTATTGTCCAGTAAATTCAGTCATAATATCAAGCTCAACTTTGTTCGGCCTGAATCTGATTCGGAGTCCCGATAATGTTCGAAAGTGGTTACTTCCTACCAACTTTGCAAGCTTTTTTTGAAGAAACCCAATCAGAGTCCCATTTGGGCCAGATACTACATGTGCACGTCCACGAATACTATGTTATGTTATTGTATGATACTGTATGACACAGGAGACTATGCTGCTTGGGACCACGATACGATACAATGCGTTAGAAGAGACGGAATGAGAGCGGAGGATGGGAAGCCGGGTCCATGCGATATAAGAGACGATAGAATATGATATGAGAGGGGACAATGCAATGATACGACACTACGGTACGGTAATGACCCGAGAGAGAGAGAAGAGGAAGGAAGGAGGGTGTTGGGTCGATGCTATGCTATGCTATGTTATGAGAGAGACTGCTGTCGGTGCGGACACAGGCGCACAGGCCGGAGAGGGGTACACAGACCAGGGAGACGGGGGAGGAGATGAGGAAGACAGAAGACGGAAAAGAGGCTACCGCGCGCCGACCCCGACGACGAAGCGCAACACACCTCTCACGGGTAGTAAGAGTACGCGGAGCGGCCAGACCGCCAGCGCGACGCAACGTTGGACCAGCATCACCAGCAACTCAAGGGTCGATGTATAGATGAGGGCGTGCGGCTGCGTTCCATATGCGTATGTAGACGGCTGCACAGAAGACGACGCAGCCGCAGCGTGCTCGCCCTCGCCCTCCTCCAAAATCGGCTCGAGCCCGCCTGCGCGGCGCCGCGTCGGGCTCGGGATCCCTCCTGGCGCGGACGTATACACAGAGGCCGGCGCAGGCGTGGGCACGGGAGGTGATGCAGACAAAGCCAAAGACAACGAGGCGGCCCACCCCGCGAGCAGACCCGGCGGCCTCGGCGGCGCGGGGACGAACACCGTGTTTGCACTCTTCCCCTTCTCTCCCGCCGCCGCCCCCGCTGTAGACGTCTTCAGGTGCGGTACGGCCTGCCTCGTACGTAGTTTATTCACCCGGCGCTCGACGCGCCGCACGGCCTTCTCCACGGGCGCGAGCGCGTCGTCGACGTACGTGACTAGCGCTCCGTCCTGCGCCGCGACGCGCGCCTCGAGACGTGCGAGGCGATTGCGCAGCGCCTCCACTTCGGCATCCACTTGCGACGAGGGAGAGGGGGAGGAGTGGGAGTGCACGAGCGCGTGGAGGGTGCTCGAGCGCGCGGCGACGCGCGTTATGAGCTCGCGCAGCGGGCGGAGGGACGTGAGAAGCGCGAAGAGGGTCGTGGAGAGCCAGGAGAGCGGCTCGGGCTGTGGCTGCGTGCTGCCAGATGCGGATGTGGATGCGGATGCGGATGCGGAGGAGGGGGATAAGAAGGCGCGGAGGAGGAGCGCGCCAAGCGGGGGGGCGGCGAGGCACAGGAGGAGGAGGAGGAGCTCGAGTGCGCGGAGCGAGGACGCGGCGCGCGCGGCGGAGTGCGTGGGCGGGCCAGCGGCGGCGGGGGAAGAAGGGAGGCGAGGACGCGCGGCGTGGTAGAGGCGCCAGGGCACTGGGTTCCGATATCCGTTAAGATTAAGATTAATTGGAAGGCAGAGGACACACCCTCGATGAGCTGGTGTAGGTAGAAGACGAGCAGGAGGAGGAGGAGCGCGTCCTTGAGGTGGTCGCCACCGGTGAGCCAGTTGCCGACCGGCGGTGCGAGCGCGAGGAGCACGGGATAGGACGGCTTGTACCACGGGTGCATCTCCAGCTCATAGTGCTCACTCGCGGGTGCTGCTGCGTCTGCGCCCGTGGCGAGTTCGTCGCCGCTGGAGCCTTCCCCCTCCCCTGCCTCTTCCTCCGCCTCCTCCTCCTCATAGACAAACTCATGCGACGTCGGCGGCGAAGGGGGAGGTTGCATCTCATCCGGCTCTGTCTCCTCGTCGCCGTTGCGCGTGCTCGAGTCGGCGGTGGTGAACGACCGGCTCGCCGCGCGCTCGAGGATATTCAGCCGCCGGCGGAGGGGCGTGTCCGAGAGGCGGGCGCTGGAATCGCTGGTCATCATAGCAGAAGAGAAAGCGAGTCGAGGCTGGGGTCAACCGAGCTCGCGGGGCTGAGCAGAGGAACTGAAAGGGAGAAAAGAAGCGAGGCAGATCAAAGGCTGATGCGGGGAAGCTTTGGAATACAATAGGGACAAATAGACTAGGCGAGGACAAATAGAAATTCACACGGAATGTTCAACTTCGCATTGACGGGTTCGCCGGTGTCTGTGGGGATGGGGAAAGTATCCGATGTCTCTATCATTTTCCGCACATCCGTTAGCGTCTTGCTCGGAGCCCCTGACCGTTGTTGCAGTAACAGCTCGTAATCTGAATGCTCTGCATTCCGTTCGAGCTTTTTCTCACAAAATCGTTGTGTATTAACGATTCGGATGCTCGGAGTCACCCCACCCCACGCTTCAAGTGATTTTCTCGTCGGCCACATAGCCAACGGCGCATCTCGGGCATATCGGCCGGATAACGGGGACTTCCGAACTAACTTACATTAACATTAGGGGAAGTCAGAGTGAACGATTCCGGATCAATTCTACGTCGATTCTGATTCGATTCTGGATTCGATTCTGATCCGATTCTGAGTCGAGAATCGATCCAGAATCGACCTGCTCAGAATCGAAACAGAATCGCTGTTCCTCCTCCGGGGGAGGAACTCACACAGAATCGGATCCAGCCTAGCCTCGTGGATCGGAAATTCAATTTGGCTCTATTCTGTCCTGTGATTCATCTCGAGGGTGCTCGGCATATGTAGACGTCCAAGGATGACTACGCCCAACAGTAGCAGTGCGGGCATCGAAGGTGACGCTAAACAAATGCTGTGCACGCTCCAAATTGCACGTCGAGGTTGATGAGTTTTGTGGATGGATAAACTCCCGATGGCTGGAGTCTGATATCCACAGTGGTCAAGAAATTCGGCAAGTAGATGGGGTTTAGAGTCAACCGTGTACCCGCGCCCTATTCATAGTTCCCACTCCGTGTGAGGTAGTTCATCCGCACTGCCCACGAAATTCAGGATGTGCGAACGAGGGACGCAGGCAACAGTTGCAATTGACGGAACCGATAAGTTAGGTGTTGTCCAAAATGTCATTTTTATTTTTGATGAGCGCAGCGGCTGATATGTGAGTCATGAATTTTTAGAAAGTGTCTCCAGCACTGATTCAAGATTCACTGAATTGTCGAAGGGATTCAGGGCACGAACACGAGACAGTGAATGACGCGGCTCTACGAAGAGGTTTCTCATAGACTAATAAAGTCCTGACCATAGTCTGGAACCACACAGAGGCTGGTGCCAGAACGAGAACAGGTTTACGATGCGCACATCAGTCTACTGCAGTTCTCTCACGTCCGGAGCAGCATTTAAGGCGCCCGTTGAGTGCCTACGACTCGGGGGCCAGATCCCACCAGACACGCGGGGAGGTTGGCTCAGACCCATTTTCCATTCGATGGTTGATACGGATATGGAGGAGAAATACTATACGGAGGCCGTGTCACACAGGTATCCGGCCAACATCTTCTCAGGAGTTTCGTGGAGAAATTCGGTGATCCGCTGCTGAAAGTCGACTTTACTGTAAAGAAATTCAACTGTACGTCCTGGATCGAATCAAATGTATGACAGCACTCAAATCTAGAGTGCTGCGATCACTTGTTCACAAATGCGTTTATTGCAGTATTTCTCCGGGAGGTATGTATTATGTTGTAGCCGAAAGTCTGTAGGTCCGATCTCTCGAGGTCATAAAGCATTGCGTCCCATAATTCATCGAATTCGCTGATTTCCAGATCCTCGGAGGACCGCGCAGACGCGTAGGCCCATCCTGTCTCCCGAGTAGTCCTTTCGGTAGACAGCCTCGTCGATCTCATCAGGAAAAACCTCCCTGGGTAACTTCCTCCAATTCAATTTGACGTTGAGTTTTGAGATGCAGCGGTTTCGGTGATTTCGACTGCCTCTAGCAAGTATGCATCGAAAAGGATTAAAAGCGGCGAATCCGCAAGGTCAAGCAAATGTTGAGTCGAAATATTAGTAGTCCGTCGGACAGACCACGGGTACTTACGCCACTGACACCACCGAGTAAACCGGCGATGTTGGGGATCTGGATCTATGAGTCGTGAGCTAGCGGCATTTTTCCTGCCCTCGCGATGCAAACATAGGAGCTCCGGCGTGGTCCCGAAGTTACTCGTAATTGTGAAGGCACTTTTTATGTAATTGGGGATTGCGGAGAATATTGTTGGAATTTTGTGTCGACTTTGTCGCTGCTGGCAATTTGTCACCGCATCCTGCTGCGGTTAAAGCGATCGCATCCTATAGTTTTACGCAAATTCAAGTATCAGCCGATCTTTTCGGCGCATTTTGACAGACCGCTGGGAAAATGTCATCGTGGGAGTATGCCATCCTTCCATCACCACTGCCAGCATACCTCAGATCTTCTTTGTCACACGCCCACATCATGGCCGACAAAGAGAAAGGCCCTGTGCCTCCCAGGAGCAGTGTGTTGCTCCCGTTCACGTTGAAGAGATGATATCTGAAGATAGCCATAGTTGCTAACCCGAGCAAAGAAGCGGCGGCGGCTAAACTCTGGGCAGTGTACGTATCGGAGGCCGAAAAGTATGACAAGGCTCTTGTCGAGAGTTGGAAGAGTGACATGGAGGGCATGCTCATCTTCGTGCGTACCTGCATCTCGATACATCACAGATCAGTGACATACATACAGGCTGGTCTCTTCTCTGCAAGTTTGACAGCATTCCTCATTGAGAGCTACAAGACACTGAATCCTGATACTGGTGATGCCACAGTCAAGCTATTGACCCAGATCTCCCTACAACTTGCAGCATCTGCCAATGGGAGCACACTCCAACTGCCAGAATCCACCCCATTTACCCCGCCAGCAGCCTCACTTGTGTGCAATGCCCTTTGGTTCATCAGCCTTGGATTCAGTCTGGCCTGTGCTCTCATCGCAACTCTCCTTGAGCAATGGGCTCGGGACTTCCTCCACAAGGCTGATATGTGCTCTGCCCCAGTTATCCGTGCTCGAGTCTACTCCTACCTCTACTATGGTCTGAAGAGATTCAACATGCACACAGTGGTTGAAATCATCCCTCTCCTGCTCCATGCATCACTGCTCTTCTTTTTTGCTGGCCTTGTTGCTTTCCTCATCCCAGTGAATGTCACTATGACCGCCATCACGGGGGTTCTGCTCTTCATTGTGGCTAGTGTATATGTTGTCCTCACACTGCTCCCCTTGCGATACTTGGACAGTCCGTACCGTACCCCACTATCTGGAGCATTCTGGTGGCTGTTCCACAGTTTGAAGAGACTTTGGAAGCACCGTCATGCACTGGGGGCTGGGATCATCATTGAATCACAACTCTCCCAGAAGCAGAGTATGGTCAAAGCCATGTTTCATGCAGCCACAGAGCCCTCTGACGATCGATGGGCTCGTGATAATAGAGCATTGGTCTGGACAATGAAGTCACTGGCTGACAATAATGAACTGGAGCCATTTGTCAATGCCATCCCTGATGTTCTTTGGGATCCGAGACACCGACTGCACGCATATGAAGAGCACATCCAGCACTTGACTGACAATCCTGAACTTGAGGTACTTCCTCGTATACTCGGTCTGCTTAACAGCTGTGGCACTGGATTGTTGTCTCCGGAGGTGATCAAACATCGTCGCATTGCATGTTATAAAGCTCTGTGGGCTATTGCAAGTCTGTGTATCCCTGCCCAATCCTCTGGAAATGTCACCTATGCTGTGAAATTCAGTGACACCCTATGGTTTTCCATTTATTATGGTCCTACATTGCCGGGCCCGGGGTCGGACCGAGACATTTTTGCCTACAGGATATCTGCCAAGGCAATGATGGAATGGAGCACTTTCTGCTCTCTTCTGGGTGCCATACACACCCACCAGAAATATCTTGTAACTTGTACCGAGGGGTTGATGAAGGGCCAAACTCCAGACTTGACCTCTGTCCTGTCATTCGTGCGGGAGTATCAACATTTTCATTACTATGCTGGCAAACTATCAGGATCTCCCGAGTCCCTGATTCCACAGCTGAAGGAATACTTTGCTAGATTCCTGTCAGAAAAACCTCATGTCATCCTGTGGAGCTACCTTGAAAGTGCAGCCTCGCTGACTGCTGCTCCTCACCGCTGGCATGCAACACAGGAAAGCATTATACTGCCTGATGTGAAATCATTAACTCTCCAGACAATTGTGGAGAGCTACCTTGACCGGATTATCCGCAGCCATCTGCACACCTTAAATGCTGTTTCGGACAAGGAGACACTGCATTGGCTTGACTCCACCCTATCCAGGTTACTTGCTTCTTGGCAACCACACAAAGACAACACCACGATCCCTCGCGCAGTAATACAGTTGTTGAATGAACGGAACTCGGATTCGCTGTTCGACGAAGTCTTGTGGAGTGAGGGAGAAATCCAGCAGCACCTCTGGTCCGTATTCCCGCAGACTCTATCTGGGGGGCCATCCAAGCCTCTGTTTAGCCATGTTGAAACACATCCTCGAGAATCCTTGTTCACTGCCCTGTGGTGTCTCGCATTCTTGCCTTCTGGCACTTACCAAGCAAGAATAAAGGATCTTGACTCAGTTCTGGAGATACTTATCAACACAGACCCTTCATTTCCTCAAATATCTCAGTCTATCATCGCTCTCACCAAATATCATCTGCTTGAAATGTCTTTGAATACTGATCTATCCCGAGAGGAACGGCAATCCTCGTTCAGCACCTCCATCTTTCCCGAAGATACTGCGATTCCGGCCCCGGATGAATTACCTTCCGAGGAATGGGATGATGGGTTTGCAGCTCCCCAGGCCCATGTATGGGAGCTCTACCAACAACAAAAGGTCTTAGAAGCAAAGATATATGTACTTGCCGAGTTCCTTGAGCACTGCAGCGCGGATCCCTTGCCCTACAAAGTGGTTGAAACTCTCCGAAGGATCACCAACAACCTCCAACCTGTACGGCATGTCCACGCAATTCACCAGAATCGACTTGCGCACAGCATACACACCCTCTTAGCGGCTCGAACCGAGCCTAAACTGTTGAGCGTTATTGTTGATTGCCGTTGCTGGGACCTCTACGCTGATGGGCCGCCAACCAATCCGAACTGGTGGTATCCTCCCGCCGAAAATTTGCTGCCGTGGCTGGACAACCATGACGCTCGCCAGAAAATCCGGGCTGTTTTTGTGGAATATGAGCATACTTTGTCACTTTCCAACGAATTACCGGACACCTTACCCCGCCTGCGGAAGATCTTGCGAAGACTGGATTCTTTACATGCCGAGGACATGGTGCGACCGACAGCAACTGAGAGAGCTGGGTTCGCTGCAGAGGATATCGAAGGGAGCGGGAGCGTCCAGGTGGAAAAGCCATCTCCTGCACCAAATATACAGAACCCGGCCTCCGACGTGGGTGGAAAGGAAGCCCGCGTCGTGTGAGAGCCGGAGTCGACGGAATAGAGCGGGTGCCTGAACCCACTTCTCATTCAGTCTAAAACATCGAATCAGCGGCGGGATGATTGATTGATTGATTGATTGATTGATTGAATTTCAAGATTGTCACTGTATGTAGCCAGTAAGGCGATGACAGTAGTACGGGCGGGGGTGGAGGTAAGTAGTCGTTGGGTTGGTGGGTTGGATAAAGTAAGATAGAGAGAGCGGTAAAATTAAAATGGTGAAATAGGTGGAATACGATTCATGAGTCATGTTATCAAGGTGCGGAGTCAGGTTGTGTCGGGGACGGGTTGGGGACGTGGGGGTTGTTATTAGTGGAAGCGTATGGTAAGAGAGATGGAGAACGAGACCATGAGAGAGAGAGAGAGAGAATGAGAACACGAACACGTAACAGGGGACCGGCCAAAGGTGATCATCACGGGGGGCTAGGCCGCGAGAATCGACCCGTAGACTCGATAAATTTCGACATGCAGGGGAGCAACTTGGGGTGGGTGAGGAGCGGTGAGAGATGGAGGGTGCCGAAGTGACCAATTCCACGGCACGCGACGTGTAGGGGTTGTCGGAAAGGCTCCCACACCGGGCATTGCAGAATGTAGTGTCCCCGCGTTTCGAAGGGAGCTCCACAATCGTCGCAGGCGGCAGAATCCACAAGCCCGATCTTGAAGCGATCCGCGTTGAGGAATGAGAACCCGGTTCGGAGTTGGGAGATTGAGGAAGAGGCTTTGCGGGAGAGTGTGGACGAGGAGTAGAGGCGAGTAGGGATGAGGGATGGGGGTGACTTGTCTAGGTAGCGAAGTGCACTGCCCACCTTCGTCGACTTCCAGCGGGTGTCCCAGGCGCTGAGGATTTGAAGGTGGATGCAACGGCGAACTGTGGTGAGCGAGATAAAGTTGTTCGGGTCCGGGTCGCGTTCGGACGCTTCCTTAGCCGCTTCATCCGCCAGCTCGTTACCCACCGTCCCGATGTGCGCAGGCGTCCAGAGGTTAAGGATGGTGAGGTGGGGGCGGGTGAGGAGCGCGTCGCGGACGAGCTTGTCGTAACGGATTGCCCGGAATTGCCCCGAGCGCGGTGAGGTGGAGAGAATACCCCGTAGAGCGGCTTGGGAATCAGCAACGCACATTACGCAGTGGCAGTCGTCCTTGAGCGCCTTTGATGTTGCGCACAAGAGCCCTTCCATCTCCCCCTCACAGACCTGTCCATCCCCCAACGGCACATGCAAGCGCTCCTTTTCCTCCCCATCTTCCACCCGTACCGCCGCGCCACCCGCCCGTCCCTCCATGAGCGATCCATCCGTGAACCAGGTTGAAGTCCGGCGTCGTTCGTCGTTAAGGGCGACCTCTAAGGCGCGGAGGGCGTCGTCCTTTGGCAAGATGGCCGTGGTGACAGGAAGCGGAGGGGACCAAGGGGGGGCATAGACGGGGACTATTGGTTCCATTCCGAGGGTTGGGTTGAATGGAGCCGTTGGGGACTCGCACGGAGCTACCACTCGGGGGACTCCCCGTTTACGGAGACGTTGACCGCGCGATGGGACAGTCGGGGGCCAGTTCGTACCGGGGACGCGTTCCACAAAGTGCAGAATAGAGGCGAGCTTGGGAGATTTGGGGGGCAAGGCGATGGCCTCGCGGAGGAGGGGATGGAGGATATGGGAGGGAGGAAGGGTGAGGTAGTACGCAACTGTGTTGAGGGCGGCGCGCTCGATACGAAGCTGAGCCGGTAGGATTGCTGCTTCCTTCTCCAGGACCGCCAACGCAGCCGTGCGGAACGCTCCTGTAATGCAGCGCGCTACGGACTTGTTGATCTTGTCCAGCGGCTTGAACGAGTCTGTGGGTAGGGGGAGGAAGCAGGCGACTCCGTAGTCAGCGCAGGATAGAACGGTAGAACGAGTGAGGTCACGGATAAGCAATGGTCGAAGGCCCCAGGAGTTGTGCATGATTGCCATGGAGGCATTCAGCGCGCGTGCCGCCGACGCCGAGCGCGCTGCGATGTGCCGCTTCCCATTGAGGTGCCTGTCCAGCCACAAACCCACCCACTTCACCTCCTCGGACGGGGCAATGTCCTTCCCGTCAAAGCGTACCGTGACCTGCGATAAGTCTGCGTTGCCCAACACGATATGCAGCAGGTCCGTCTTGTCGCTCTCAAACTTTGCCTCATCCTCCGCTTCCCACTCCTTCGCTATCCTGCCCGCCCGTTCCAGGTTGCGCGCGTTTTCCAGGGGACACTTGCTCGCCGTGGTGAAGGTGACATCGTCCACGAATCCTTCTGGCCATGCGACGTCAATGTTAATGGTAGAGAGGCGGGTGAGGAGGCGGTTTATGGTGAGCAGGAAGAGGATAACTGAGAGGGCAGAGCCTTGTGGCGCACCTTTCCTAGTAACGCAGAAAGTGGCGGTAGATCTCCCGTCAATAACCACCGTTACCAGGTGGCCGTCCAGAAAGGCTAGCACCCAAGCAATGGTCATCCGAGAGAACCCACGGGACGCGAGCTCCTCTGCGACAACACGATGACTGATGCCGTTGAACGCGCCCTTGAGGTCAAAGAATAGAGTCGAGACAATATTGCCTTTGTCAAGCTGAGAGCGAGCACGGTGAATGAACGTGTCCGCTGCCTGTTGGGTATTGCGTCCAGGACGACCTCCGAACTGGCCCTCGTGGAGCATCCCCAGGGACTCCGCTTCGAAGGTGATCCTGTTCGCCATTAGCCGTTCCAGGGGTTTCGCCAGCGTTTCCGCGTGCTGTTCCACCGGGCGGTACGACTTTGGGCTGGTTTTGTCCTTCTTGCCGGGCTTGTGAGTCGGGATAGCGTTGGATTGTTTGAGTCGCGTGGGGTAGAGGCCAAGGCGAAGGGAGGCTTGAAAGGTATGTCGGATCCACGGTCCAGCAACCGGCCACGCGCGTTGGACAAACCCCATTTGAATCCCGTGGGAGTCCAGCGCTTTCCACGGCTCACTCGACCTTACCACCTCATCAACCTCCGCATCCGTCACCTCAGTCTCTGCTCGTTCGTCCACAATCCTCAAGCCCTCCAGAACCACCGCCCGCTTCCTCGCTCTCTCGTCCTCAGCCCTCGCTCTCGCCTCTTTCGCCTCCGCCCGTACCTTCTCGCGCTCCAAATCCGCCAGTTTCTCCTCTTCACTATCGATCACCCTATCGCCTGCTATACTACATTGGTGGTGGTTGTTTTTTATGGTGGAAGGTGTGTTCTTTTCGTTTTTATTGTTGTTTTCGTTGTTGTTCTTTTTGTTTTTGTTTTTGTTTTTGTTTTTTGTTTTGTATTCGTCCGCCTTCAATACACGCTCTCTCGTCCTATCATCCCGCGTCACGCCGCCCTCAACCTCCGCCGCCGAGTCCCCAAACCATGCCCTACCCATCATCCGGCCGCGTTCCGAGAGGTCCGTTGCGACGACTTGAGTGAGTGGGTCGACAAGTGAGGGGAAAACCGAGCGCGGCTTGTGACGGATCTTGTTAAGGATGTCGAAGACGTTGGTGCAGTCAAGTCCCCGGATCATTGTGCGCCAGACCTCCTCCTTCGCGGACGAGATGCCTTCGTAGAGAGCTCCCCTCGCATCGAGCCATGCTTGACGAGTGTCCGGCATGCGGTGGCGCTTGAACCAGCGTTCCGCGCGGCGCTGGTTTTTCAGGAGGGTTTTGAGTTCCGGAGACCACCATTGCCGGGATCGAGAGCACGGTCGACGAAGAGCCGTGGAGGAGCCCACCGCCAGAATCAAGGCTTCGCAGATGAGGTCGACGGCGTCGTCCAATTCGCGTTGCGACTGGATGGGGGGGAGGGGGCGGTCGAGTTCGTGGCGTAAGATGGCAAGGAACTTGTCTACATTCATTGAGTCCGGATTGAAACGCGAGGACCGAGGGCGCTGCGCTTGCAGATCCAGGACGTAGGTGATGGGGAGGTGGTCGCTGCCCAGACCGAGATTGTCCGAGACCTCAACATCGCGGATATTCCACAGCAGAGAGGGGGATGCAAAGCCTAGGTCAAGGACGTTGCCGGAGGGCAGATGTGTCGTGACGTCGGGTGGGGTGACGAGCACGAGCGGGTGAGCTATTAGTAGGTCGTGCAGGTCGAAGTCTTCCACTCTTTTTGCCGTACGCGTTCGCGAGTCCCAGAGAACGTGGTGGGAGTTGGAGTCCATCATGGCAAAGGATTCCTCGCGCGGGTCAAACAGAGCAAGAACCCGGGCAAGGAGAGCCACTCCTGCTCGGGTAACGCTGTCGTTGTACAGATTTATGAGGTGGATGCGGCGACCAAGGATGATGAGGTCGACTACCAGTAGGTCGGGGGAGGTGGAGAGGTCGGGTCGCGGGCAGATGTCAGCGGCAGAGATGGACGACTCCTTGAAGTAGAACGAGACTCGGTGTCTAGTGTTGCAATCGGGGGTTATTTGGATGTATCCGGTATAATCGAACGAGTGTTGTTCCTTTTCCCATGGTTCCTGTAGCGCAATAATGTCGAAGTTGTGTACTCCCATGAGGATTTCAAGGGGGTTGCGCGACTTCCACGAGTTGGATTGCAGGATTCGGAGCATCACAAACGATCGGGCAGCCGCGGCGCCAAAGTGGGGTTGGGAGAGGAGAGGTTCGAGAGGCCGAGCGAGGACGTAAGCGGGGAGAGGGTCGACTGGGGGTTGTTGTAGCGAGATTGAGAGTCAAGGAGTTTGCAGAGATCAGCCGCGCGGAGCTTGAGATGCTCCGCAATCCTCTTACGTGCTGGACAGACAAAGCTGTCCGCGCGGTGGACGCCCCCGCAGTTGACGCACGTCGGCTTTTCAGCACAGACGACGCCGTGATTGTCTTTACCGCAGCCCCCACATTTGACCGATGACGAGCATCGGTCGCGTGTGTGCCCGTATTTAAGACAACCCCAACACTGCACGACACGGAGGTGGGGGAAACCCCGTCCAACGGCCGGCGCAGTGCCTGCAAGGATAATCCTTCCCCCCACGACGGCTTTGTCAACCAGATCGCGGGACTGCAGTCGGATAAAAAGTGAGCCCGCTTTTGGCGGCTTTTTTCCCGCTGCAGCTTTAGCCTCGCTGGGGGGTTTGTTAACCCATGAGACACTGACCGCGGGGCCGAGGTGCGGGTTACGCTCCTCGAAGTCGCGGCCAAGCTCCTCCAACGTTCCAGCCCCCTCAAACGGTACGCCGTCCACCTGGAGGAAGCAATGCATCACGACGGGCGCAATACGGCCTCCAGGTAGGATGACTGGTCCCCACTCGCTCCACTTCTCCGTAAGTACTCTGAGATCATCCTTGTTTCATGGGACGATGAAGATCTTCGTCTCCGACTGCTTTTGCGTATACATAAGCAGTGGGAGACCGAGGGACGTAAGTCCCTCGTTCACGGTCGCGAGGATGGCAGGGTACGGGAGAGAGAGGAGCGGTGGCACCGGCCCGTCAAAACAGACGAGTAAACGCTCGTCCGACGGGTTGGGGAGGGGGGGTTTGGGCGGCTTAGGCTGGGGATGAGGAGAGGAGACCGCCTTCGCGAACGAGCCGTGTCCGCAGGCCTGAGCTGCAAGGACGGGCGCGTTCTTGAAGGATTCTACAGTCTTGGACAGCGATTGTATCGCGCGGTGCTGTACTTCCACCTGAGCCGCAAGCGACTTGACAGGGGAGATGACCGCGCGAGTGACGACCGAGGAGAAAGACTCACAAGATTCGTCCGCGCACGGATACTCGTGATGGTTGACAAGACGCTCGCAGATTTCCTCCAGAAGATCCAGACACGCTTTCGTTGGAGCGCCGCCCAGGAGCCGCATAGCAGACACCGTATCACGTAGCACTATAGCCAAAGAATCCAGGCTAAGGGTAGCCGCCGCAGCTTCACGAAGTTCGTAGTAGCGTTCCTTCTTCGCGGAGACGACGCGTGGCTTTCCAGTAGGCTTTCCTGTGGGCTTGGGCGCCGTAGGCACGTCTGTAGCATCAGAAATGTTTGCGGGGGCAGGCACATCATCTTGCCTGTCCGCACGGGGCGGAAACTCGTCAGGCCCTCTCGGCGGGTCTGCCCGAGTTCCCCCTCGCGTTCCTTGGGTGTCTCCTGCGGAGCCCGTATCCAAGGTCACTTCTGGGGTACGAGTGGTTTCGGCGTTGTGGGCTTTGACTAGGGCTTGCACCCGTCCGTCCGACGGGACGGCCGTCGCAAAAAACGGCCGTCGCTGAGCACGGGACGGGCCTACCCGTCCGTCACGCTCGTCTTCAAGGTAGCGAGACGGACGGGTCCCATCCGTCGACGGGTGACGGCCGTTTTTGACGGGTCCACTGAGAGTAAAACAAGGTGTTGTGCAATTTTTTTTGTCAAAGAACGACTGGTTCAATACTACTAGAGTAATTCAATTGCCTCCCTCTCCTTCCTCGATTTTTCCCTAGCCAAACGCAGACGTGCCTTGACAAACATGAGCATTTGAATAGTCTCCGCTTTCAGACTACTACGACGCAGCCCAATGGTATCGCGTCCACCCGAGAAGATGCGTTCGACAGCGACAGCGGATCCTGGTTAGAATTAGAATCTTAGCAATGTTTAAGAAGGGTATGGTTTGAAACATACCTGGAATACACAAGACATCGCGAGCAAGCCGATATAGATTGGGAAACCTTTTACGTCGCGCATACCACCACATGAGTGGATCAGTCCCTTCGAATGGCTCGGGACTGCTCGTGAGCCGGAAATATTCGGCCAGTTCGTTCTTATTTACCATTTCCTTTTAGTTATATTCTACTCACCGTCGTTGGTTGACCCTATCTTCGGTTGACCCGTCGACCCGTCGACGGACGGGTAACGGGTGCCCCGTTGACGGGTCCACCCGTTCCGTTCCCGGCCGTCTAAATTTGGCACTGACGCACTGAACGGACGGGTCCCGTCCCGTCGTGACGGCCCGTCGACCCGTCACAAAGACGGACGGGTGCAAGCCCTAGCTTTGACACGCGTAGCGCGTTCTTGGACTTGTGGTGCGGGGCGGTGGGGCGATGCAGACTTGGCGGATTTCTCTTTGGTTTCTTTGATTTCTTGGGCGGGGTGATGATGATAGAGTCCTCGGGGATGGGCGAGACGGAGCGCGGGGTCTGGCGAGGTCGCGTCGAGCGGCGCACGGTGACATTGATATCGCCGACTATTGCTTCCGTGGCATCTGCATCAGGCTTCTCCGACACCGCTTCTGACCGGGCAGCGGACGGGAGCGTAGGCGGGGCTTTCCGGAGCGAGGGAGGGCGGTAGAGAGCCGGCGGCGAGCCCAGACCCAGATCGGACATGGTAGTAGGAGAGTGAGTGTGTTCCCAGAATGAGGCGAAAGAGGACATGACTGTACATACTAATCATGTGGCTTTTTGGAATACTGGACCCGAATAAATATGATTTGACTGTATTGACTGGTCGTCTGATACAGTGCTTGAAGAGGTATTCCAAGTCTGCTTGAATTCGGCTATCACCCCCCATCTGCATTTCGCTCAAACGGCGCGGACATAAGGAAGCCTGAGATCCCCGAGCTTGAGTGGATCCTGCCCTTGACACCGATATCATTTATCTTCTAGCCTATCGGAATACGCTATACAGCATAACAATGACGATTGAAATTGCTGGAATCCCCATGCAATCTGTGAGGTGTAGGGACCGATGACAAGATGAGTTGCCGACCTCCGATCAGAAATTGTCATTCTTTGATGTGAACTAACTGCGTAAATATTGCAAGGGAACAGTGCAAGTAACCAAGGTGTCCCCAAGTGCCCCAATCAGCTCCTTGACAGCTCTACGTGCAAGCCAGGGTTAGACTCCGAGGTGCTGCTTCACGATCATCGTGGTTTCCGAGTTCAACGAGCTCAACCAGCGGCTGAACCCAAGGAAAAAGAGTGTTCATTACCACGACAAGGCATTTCTTAGAATTATGACTTGAAGGCTGAATCTCCTGCATTCCAATCATTTACTGTACGCCCATATTCTTTAGTAACTTTGCCTTGACTTTGCCACATTACAGTTCAGTGAGATGGATTTGAGGAGCTGCACATACTGCAAGAAGTTCTGGTAGGAGGGAAGTGGGCATAATATTCGGTGAGCTGTCAGCCAGCGAAGTACACATACCCCTTGCTCCGGCTGGAATGAAAAGAAGAGTTTTTAAAACAACTTGCCGTGATCCGATGACGGCCGCAGTGTGCGGACCCCCGGCGTGGGCCAATGCCGAGGACCGCCGATTGCTGCGGCCGGCATCACCAATACACAGTTTCAATTGTTTCAGGTGTCGTTCCGGCGAGTGCGGCGATAATTTCCACCCAATTCAAGGCCATTTGGGCAGAACTTGTTTCAACGCCGTAGTCGGCCGTATTTTCGGCGGCCGTTACTGTACAGTGAAGTTTCGTCGGGATGGAGGTGCTGAGGGGTGATGGGATGGTATAGGTATGGTTTGTGAGACTTTAGTAGCCCTAGATGTGTTGTAAATAACTTACACGCCCGGCGGCAGTTATTGCATTATGTAATGTAGGTTGAATGGAATTGCCCGATTTAAATTGACTCGGAGCTCTGAATCAAGCAGCGCACAGTCGTTCGTAGCATGGCAAGATTCAAGGTACCAGCCGCCAAGATTCAAATCAGACATGAAGGGAGTTCCTCCCGGAAACTTTGGAATCTCCTCATTCTTCCCCGGGAATTGAATTTAAATCGATCCTCGGTAGGTACAAAAAACCCTTCACTCATAGAAAGATTGTATCAAAAGCCGCGCCGAATTCAACCACTCCCTCTTCATAGTACTGTATCACTACCAAAGATGAAGAAAAGAAATGAGGCACGCATCTCGCTCCGAGGCGCCAACCAACAAAACCCATTGACAACCTTCACTTCCCCCCCTAGTGCTAGACTAGATTTTTTTGCAAGACGTGCAAACGCTTGGTTGGAGGCTGGATCTGTGAGCTCTTTGGTGGTCCGAGTCTATGACGCTGTTGGCGTTAGTAGTTAGTATATCACCAGCTCCCTCCAGATTAGAGCACACAGCACGGACGGAGCTCAAAGCTTGAACCTACAACTGAAATCCCGGTCAACGGCAGCCGCCATCCAGATCCAGCTCCGCTCAGGCCTCAATATTCAGCTCCAATTTGAGCTGGTCAAGGTACAAGGACTGGTTACTGGTACATGTACGTACA
>JARJLE010000216.1:0-108449 GCA_029289555.1 Mycena latifolia
CCCACAAGGCGGTCTAACCGCGACAGACGTCCGAAGGAGCCGGTGAAGCTTCCAGGTCCGGGCGTGAAGCCTTCTTGGGACATGGTTCCCGTTATCGCGAAGGACATGGGCGACGACGACGATGAGGATGACGACGCCATGAGCGCTCTTAGTATTCTCGACTAGGTATGAATCAATCTAACGCGACACTTCTTGTACTCAATGTTTGCAGGGACTGTAAACGGTTGGAATGTGTATATTGTATCCCGCTAATGACATTACGATTTCCATTAATATTTTCACGTATGTCACGGCCTGACTGGGCAGTGGGGCTTGGCGTGGTTTGTGATCGGTGTTTGTCGCTTATCGTTGGTCTGACAGCTGACAGCTCGAGCTGTGCGCGCGGCTCGAGCGGACTTGGCGAGTCGTACCTGGCTCGAGTGGGCTCGAGCGGACTCACGCGGCTCAAGTGGGCGCGAGCGGACTCACGCGGCTCGAGCGGCTCGAGTTGGACTCGGGTGGCTCGAGTACACTGTGGCTCCAGCGGCTCGGTTTGGAATAAATATATTGTATTAGTAGTGAAATATACAAGAATATGTAATATATGGTGAGCTCGAGCCGCTCGAGCCCGCGGCTGGAGCGGCTCGGTTGGCGCACAGGTCTCAACCTGGGTGGCTCGAGCGAGGCAAAACTGGATTCATCGAATTTTGCTAGGTATGAGCTGCCTAACAGTGCCTGCCGATAGCACACGCTAACTTTTGTCAAGTCCGATTGCGATGAATCAATTGCTTCAGTGCGTATTATCCCCAAAGAGTTGTGCACTTCTGAATTATGTGCCGATAGGTATATCGAAAAACGAGAACAAGGTGGCGTTATCCGTCCGTGGGTCTGGATTGTGCTGCTCTTCCTCGGGCCTGTGCTCGGTACTGTGGACGCTCCCGTCGCTCTGAATGACTCTTATCGTATGTTTCAGGATCCCTTGCATGGCAGTTTTACACTTTCATCAGTGTAAGTTAGGATCGCGTGCGAGAGTTCCTGATCAAAGGCTCATTTAATTCAGACACGAAATCTTGTTCGAACCGAGGCCATCATAACCCAGCTAGTCTTCGCACGCAGGCACGTTGGAACGGTGTACGATCGCACCGAAACTTACATTTGCCAGTTTGCGAATCCGGCTGAACACAGAAGCCACCGCAGCGAAAGAGTCAAGTCGTGGACACAACGCTCGGTCAGAGAACGAATCCGTGACCACGCAAGCGGGCACCGCAAACATCAAGTCTCCGGCCAAAAGGCAGGCTGCAAAACCTGAAGGAAGGCTGGTTGGAAAAATCAACAATCTGGTCACTACTGATTTAGGTGCGTCGTACCGTATCCTTCACCCAAACAAAGCTGAACCTGTTTGTTTTTTTTTGCAGCGAATATCGGTTCGTAACTCGCGATTTTGTACCGCTCTCTTTACCGACTGACCTGATAACATATTTTAGGCGGCAGCCGAGGGTTCCTGGTGCTCCTCATTTATGTGCCGCTTCAGCTATCTGTCGGAATCTGGTTTCTGCACGCTCTGTTGGGATGGGCTGTTTGGGTCGGCCTGGGATCCATCATTCTGCTCACTCCGGTGCCTGGCCTGAGCAAGTTGATATTCCTAACTTCGTGCTTCTCGCTAATACGTTTCAGTGGCAAAATTTGTACAGTCAGTGCAGAAAGAGCGAATGAAAAGAACAGATGAAAGGGTGCAAAGCGTTAGCGAAGGTGTGCGACCTACGATTTCACTATTCTAGCGCGATAATGCTATTTATATGGTTTGTAGCCGTGAATGTCCTCAGAATGGTCAGTCGCTGTGATGCCTTTGTGTTTTATCACTAATAGCAGAGTAAGGTAAAATTGTTCGGGTGGGAGGGAAAGATGAAAGATAGGATCGGCGACAAGGTGGCGTATACCATCATTGAACTTTGAAGTCAGGGAGTAATTCCAAACAGAGGGATGCCGAGCTGAGTTGGATTCGAAAGCGTCGCATGTTGGAGCTGGCGAGCAGCGTCGTAGAGTGTGTACTGCAGTTTCGCGAATAATCTAAATCTAACACCACACACAGCCTCATTATTCCTGTCATCACAATGTCCGTCACCTATGGAACATAGTAAGCCTCTTGTGCCAACTTGATACGATGGGCTCAGACAATACAGTGTCGGTATTCCTTTCTTCAAACTTTATCACCGGCTCACTTGAGGCGAAGACTTTGATCATGGGAAAGGCTCTCAATGCGAGCAAGGTGTTCTCCACTATGACTGTATTCGATCTTCTGAGGTAATTTCTCATTAGAAACTCTAGTTTTAGACACTGACTCGGCTTTAGTGATAGCATATCAGAGGTACATCTGGTATTGGGCTAGCTTCGAAACTTGATTCTGTCTAGATGACATGGTGGCTAAGCCGACTCGCGACCGGAAAGGTATCCCTGGATCGAGTTAACGACTTCCTCAAGAATGTAAGTAACATAAACATCTTCCGATGAGCAAGCTTTGATATGCACGTAGAGCGAATTGTTGGACGAGTTTGAAGGCGGAGTGGCCCCAGTTCCCTTCTCGGATGAACGAATTGGATTCCGTAACGCGACATTTTCCTGGTATAAAGAGACCGAGGGATCCAACCAGCAGGTTTTCAAATTGAAAATCGACGGGGAAGTCATATTTCAGCGAGGCCAAATCAATTTGGTGGTCGGGCCCACCGGTTCAGGTACTGTCCATCTTGTTTGCTCGGTGATTGGAATACTCATTGGCTGCAGGTAAAACCTCGCTCCTCATGGCGCTGTTGGGTAGGTGGAGACTTTTTATGCCAGAGCGCTTTTGATTGGTACCAAGGGGAGATGCACTGGCTCCCGATATCACCTGATTCGTGGTATAATCTTCCACGCAGCTCTGGGGTCGCGTATGCAGCGCAAGAGTCATGGGTTCTCAACGAAACCATACGGGTGATTTGTTCTCCAGTTTTCTCAAATTCGCGTCCCGATTATGTCCATCCGTGCTAGGACAACATTATTTTTGACACGCCATTTGAAGAGGAACGGTACAAGCAAGTGTTGCACCAGTGCGCCTTGGAGCCGGATCTCGCTTTGCTCCAAGCTGGGGACAAAACTGAGGTTGGTGAAAAAGGTCAGCGATTTGGATTTCTGATGCCCAAACACCTCTGATGTGTCGCACGCAGGCCTTACATTATCAGGGGGACAAAAGGCACGACTCACACTTGCCAGAGCTGTGGTAAGGAAGTTTTCAATGATCATTGATCTCGTCACCAATGCTGCTCTAGTATTCAAAGACGAACATTCTCCTCTTGGATGATGTCCTTGCAGCGCTTGAGTGTGTTTCTCTTGTTTTTTCCCAGTTGATCCTTGATGCTGACCTATGTACCTCAAGCGTTCATACGGCCCAATGGATCGTTGAAAAGTGCTTTGGTGGTGACTTGGTCAAAAATCGCACTGTCATCCTGGTTGTGAGTGATGGTGTTTCCGCCGCTCGCTGCCGGGCTCACCAAAGCAGACCCACAATGTTGCACTGACTCGCCCGATCGCTCACTTTGTCATCACACTTGGCTCTGCTGGGAAAGTTGACAGCTACGGGACCGTTGCGGAAATCGTACAACGTGATGCAAAGCTGGCATCCCAAATTCGCGAGGATGACCAGGTCCTGAAAAAGGCCCAGCAGGAAATCGACACAAAGGCCCCTATAGCTACGCCCGCAGATGGCAAGCTTATCGTGGCCGAAGAAATTAAAGAGGGGCGTGTGCATGCCTCTGCGAGTTCGTTACTCCTAATATCTATGCGTAAGTCAAACTGATTTTTATCGCAGTGAAAATGTATGTGGCTGCAATGGCCGGCCAATATCCCCTCTTTTTCTTCATCTTTTTCTCTGGTGGCTCTGTTTTCGCACAAGTTTTCGTTGTGTTGAAGACATGGATGCTGGGTTATTGGGCGCAGCAATATGACTACCATCCCGCCGACGAGGTGAACGTGGCCTAGTAAGTCTCATTGAAGTAAGACTTGAATCTTGCTACTTAACATCGCGCAGTTATCTCTCCATCTTCGGTTGGTCGTATTTCCGTCTTCTTTGACTTTTCTGACAGGAAATAGTTGCGGTTGTTGCGACCTCTACTGCAGCCCATGCTACAATGTTCATCTTCCTTGTCCTTGGACAGTTGCGGGCATCGAAGGTGATACATAAAAGTCTCGTCGACTCCGTCCTCACAGCCCCTTTGAGGTTTGTTGGTATTCATTCCTGGCGGTGAGCTCATAATACATTGTCAGATGGCTGGACGTTACCCCAACATCCCGTATCATCACTCGGGTCACAACCGACGTGAGGGCTGTGGACGACTCGCTCGGCAACCGATTTTGGGCTCTCGCGACCCTGATTGTCGCTATGATGGTGCGATAAATCAACCTTCGCAAGCTTTTCTGATCTGCACAAATTCAGGGAAAATTGGGTGCAGTTGTTATCTACACTCCGGTTTTCTTCGTCCCCGGCATCCTCGTGGGCGCTCTCGGAGCTTGGATCGGCCAAATATATATGGCAGGCCAATTGCCCGTGAAACGGCTAATGTCGAACACCCGCGCCCCAGTTCTTGCTCAGTACGCCTTCCACAAATTAAGCAATGTCTTCCTCTGATACGTAGTCTAAGTGTCGGTGCGGCCATCGCCGGACTAGGTATCCACATTGATCTCCTATGACTCAGTGCAATTTATCCACTGTTAGTATCCATTCGCGCATTCGGAGCAGAATCAAAGTTCTGTGCCGAGTCAATGACAAGGATCGACAGATATACGAGGGCGGCACGAAGTTTCTATAACTTGAGCAGGTTGGGTATGCCCACGTTAAGCACGCCCGGCTGATTCTATGAACAGATGGGTTTCCGTACGCATCGATCTCTTGGGTTCACTGTTTTCGGCTGGGCTTGCCATGTATCTTGTCTACGTCAAACATACAAGCGCTGGGAACTCGGGCTTTTTAATCAACATGGCTGTCACATTTACGGCTAGGCTTCTGACTGCTGTTAGTCATCGAAGCCCTTGAGCGATTTTCAACTACCATTCTCCATAGGTCCGCGTGTTGAATGATTTTGAAGTACAAGGTGAGGGGCCATTTACTTGGACACGAATAGTTTACTGAAGTCCAAAACCAGCAAACAGGTGAAACTGTGTAACATCCAAGACTCAACACCACTTACATTGTGTAGTCTTGAGCGGATACAAGGATATATCGAAATTGAACACGAAAAGGCCGCTACAGAAAGGGGGAAACCTCCTGCATATTGGCCTGCGACCGGTGATCTTCGAGTTGAGCATCTTTTCGCCAGATATTCCGACCACGGGCCCGACGTGTTGCACGATGTTTCTTTCCACATCAAATCTGGAGAGCGAGTAGGAATAGGTAAATGATTCTCTTCAAGCCCTGTTTATTTGCTGAAATCGAGGCAAAAGTCGGTCGCACCGGTTCCGGAAAAGTAATTTCATCTACGTGACAGCGCGGAGCGGCTGATACAGTTACAGAGCTCCTTGACACTCTCCCTTCTGAGATGCATTCCCACCGAAGGCTCAGTTGTGTATAGTGGGGTCCAGACATCGGATCTGAACCTGGATGCATTGCGCTCGAGCATCACTATCATACCACAAGTCGTCAGTCGCCGTTGAACTTGAGCTCTTTGTCCTAGGCTGACGATGTTTCAGCCTGAAATGCTCAGCGGCTCGTTGAGAGCAAACCTCGATCCTTTCTCTGAGCATGACGACGTTGAGCTGAACTACGCCCTGCGTGCCGCTGGTCTTTTTGCCCTTCAAAGTGAGATGGACCAGGGGCGAATAACTTTGGACAGCAGCATCTCCGCCGGTGGTAGCAATCTCTCCGTTGGGCAAAGACAAATATTGGCGCTCGCGAGGTAGAATCTCACGCATCAAGCTATGTAATTTTGTGGCTAAATTTGTCCCTAACTAAGGGCGATTCTCCGAAAAAGCAAGCTCTTGATATTGGACGAAGGTTAGTGTGCTGTCTCTCAAAATCGTTTGATCTAAACAATGTGAACAGCGACCTCGGCTATCGGTAAGGCTGTGGCTCCTTCTGTGCTCGAGATGTTTATTCAGCCTCTAGATTGTAAAACCGACTCGATCATCCAGGACTCTCTTCGACAGGAGTTGCCAGACGATGTTTCTCTAATCATCGTGGCGCACCGGCTTCAAACCATAATGGACGCCGACAAGATAGTAAGCTAAGTTGTCTCCAGCTTCGACGCCGACTGACGTTCTCTAGATGGTTCTGGACGCTGGACACCTTGTAAGTTTAACCGGAACTGTCGATTCTGTCCCTATAATTATTCAACCCAGGTTGAATTTGGCAGTCCAAGAGAGCTGTTGAAAATGCAACAGGGAAAGTTCCGTTCCCTAGTGGACGAGTCGAGCGACAGAGACGAGTTGCACGCCATAGCACGCGCGAATTAGATAGGAACCTTATTCCTTGAAGCGGGGCGTTAGTTTTAATTTCCCATTTGTACGCGGGCCACTCTCATGATCACCTGCATGCTGCACATTGGACGATGGCTGCGCATCGTGGAGTTCTGGTTATATTAGACTTGAAACGGCGACCTTTACACGGGGCGTGAGGGATAAAAAATCAGCTGTGGGTGCGACTAGCTCCCTTCCTCGCTATCACCATGGCGACGAATCGCTACAGCTTTTCTCTCCTCACTCGGAACTCATCCGCTCCTCAGACGTTCTCTCGCCTATCAGCCGCGGATCGGGCTTTATCCAGCTTTTATAACCTGACAGGACCCGGCGTGAGCGCCAAACGTGGCCGCGAGGCTACCACCAGCGACGACGACTCGAATTACAGTGCAGCAGAACCATCCAAATATAAGAAAAAGCGTGCCGGTCCATGGTATTCCAATGTAGCCCTGTGTTGTCAATGAAGAACTCTTACCTTTCCCTTTCTCGTCTAGGCCACGTCTTACGGCGTCCAACAAGGCATTCGCATCCACAAGAAACGCGGCGTTGACCCATCGGACATCCATGCCCATGAAGAGTGTGGTTGGGCCCGTTCAACCATCCGAGTTTACGCCGCCCAGTCAGGGATGGAAACCAATCACAGCGTTCATTCATAGATTACGGACGGGCACGAGACAAAAGGTATCGACGAACAGGCGGGACGTAAGAATACAGAAACTACCGTGAGCTCTGTCTAGCTTCTATTGGGAATATCGACCTGAGGCAGGAGCGCAGCGTCGTCCAACCCGTAGGGATGAGACGTCTCGCACACGGTGTCGGCCAATCAAGGAGCTACGGCGCAGGGAATTCCCAGCACCAATGACAAGTCCTTGCGGAAGTTTGTGACCAACGCCGCGCTACTCTGAAGAGGAGGAGGAGGAGGAGGAGGAGTGTATTACTGCGGAGGTCCCTATAAGGAACAAGCAGGTACTGTACCTACGTACATCGCGTCCCGAATGTACGCTACAGTCATCAACGGCCAGATCGCTGTGGTAACCTAGCTACATCAGTGATTGCAACTAGATGGCTCACGAAAAGACTTAGAAGACGGGCGAAGAGGAACATCCAATGAAGCCAATTACGGTTATGGTTAACCAAACTGGTGCGGAATGTTCCAAGTTTAAGAGTCATTAATTGGCCAGCGGGATCGCAGCGCTTCGATCTCATTATTCAGCTTATCTGGGGCTGAAATCACTGATGGTGGACGCTATCGGTTCAATTCGAACCATAAAATTAAAGCTCGGCAGCTAGACGTGCGACGAAATCATGAAATTATCATGCCCGTCGCACGCTGTAGTGTCCAGTGCAGATGCATGCTTTCACATTATTGCAGAGAGTCTTGCGGGGAGGATAGGCTCGATCAAATCCGGGAGCTCCTCAATCGGTGGTGGAGCCCGGGATCATCCGTGTTTCAATAGATGTCCAGGGGGTATTTTAAGGGGGACCGAGAGTCGTGCTCGCCGTCCGATACTGCCCGAAGACTCACTCCCGAGGATTGACCTTTAAGCTTCGTGAAAAGATGGACCTCCGCTCAAGATCGAGACAAGACCGGCTACAGAATTTTCAAAGCAGTGGGCTTTAACGAAAACAATCTCCGTCACATGACCGGCTTGAACCCAGAGTTCAGCGCAGTTGAACGTTTTCTTTTCATTTGCGCTCTGGAGCGCCTGGCAAAAGCGTAGCGAGAATACTGCGCACAATGAGCCTTGATATATCGGAAGAATGATGAACCCGACGGCTGAATTTCTCTCCGATGGTCCGAAAAGCGAAACGACTTCCGGACATTATTACTCGTATATTAAGCAGATGCCTCGTATCAGAGTGCATCTGTTTGTGCAGATCCGAAGATTCCCCTTCTGTCCCTTATTTCCCAGGTAGCCTCCTTTTGAGATCTTCTTTCCTTTATGTAGCTTAAGCGCGCTGGGCGCTTCAAATCACGCGTCATTTCAACCTCGCCGATCAGCCACTTATCCACCGCTTATAAGCCACTCATCCCACTCACGCTTCTTGCTTCCTACTATCATCTACCCCACCCAATTCTTTATCCTTCCACACCCCGTCTCCATCTCGGTCCTCGGCGCTGCCCCTCAACACCTGAAGCCCTTTCGTCAAGATGCCGCTCAAGCCCTCAAACACTCGAACACCATCAAGAGGCTTCATGACCGTCAAGATGCTTCAAGACCTCAAACCATGTACCGCACTGAAGACGCAAGATGCTTCAAAGACTTCGAGCTCGTTTCCTGTGCACACAAACCTCGGCTTCTAGATCAATCGCATTCTCGCCGGCGAGCGATCGCAGGTATGTCTGAACATCGATATTTGCATTATCCATCCGCTTATTTATCCCTTCACTGCGGTCACCGGAATCCCTCTTCCTGTAAGCACACACAATGGCAGGATCGACGACAACTGATTCTTGCCAGTCTACCAGCCGACTTTTTTGCATTTAGTCTGCTGTCTCCACTGTTGTTTTCGGTGCACATTATATTCTACGAAGCTGATTTCATCAATTACTGATCTCTTTCCGTAAGTAAGGCCAATATCTTCTCCAATCTCTCTCCTCTTCCCCATTATACGTCTCGAACGGATAGTCGGTAAGTTACCACCAGCATTCCAGAAAAAATGCTCGCTAACCTGCAGAACGTTCTTCGAAGCTGCAGAGCAGCGGGTCTGCACTTTCGGAACATCACATGTAGCGTTCATTAGTGCTTTTGGCTTTTTACTCTGCCGCCCCAATTTACATTCCAAAGTGTTTTTTATCGATCTCGCTCCCTCTGCAATTCACAGTTTGTAAATACTCGACAGCACCGCGCAACGAATTTTATGGCCCTAATGTTAGTTGTCCATAATAGCTCGCAAGTAGTAGATATTGTAGGTCGTTAGCAAGAATCTCTGGCTCTGATTTGTGTTTGGAATGTTATTATGAATGAAATACAGTTGAGCACATGGACTGAATTGGTTCTCAGCCACAGGAAAAGTCGACGTTAGAATGAGAGAAGAATTTCTAGCCCCCATAGATGGAGTCTTCAAGAAAGCCGGAGCGAAGCGACGGCATATCTTGTGCTCTGTATCTACATGGTTACGAATTCCACACAGAAAAGAATAATGAAAACAAAAAAATAGAGGTCCAATGTACTGTGCCGATCCATCCATTCCTACCAAAACGCACACCTGAACTTGACAATCAGCAGCTGAACCTCACGACAGTGTAAAGAACGACGCACCAGCCCGCAAAGCATTGGCAGAGGTTTTCTAATGACATTGCCTGCCGGATGAGCTTGTCGACTTGATCCTCCACTGACAGCGCGACGTCCATGTTGAAGTCGCGACCTAGAGAAGTCGGTTGAGTCAGACGCACGATATGCCCGATGGATTTGAACACACCCGTGAGCTTGTGCTGCACACGGTTGTACACGAGCAAGGCTTGCTTATTGCGGACCTCTTGCACGCCCGTCTCCCCGCCGGCTTCTAAAGAATGCCTAAACGACGATGCATTTATTCGAGCGCAAGCTCAGACATACCGTTAAAGATGTCGTTCTCGTTTGCGCGGAGAGGCCGTGGGGCGCCTTGCGGCCGAGCGGCAACCCACGCAGGCTCCGCAGCGCGGCCAGCCGCCGAGTCCGATTCTGGAGCCATAAGTTAATTCCACATCAACTTAAGAGCGCTGCTACACACCTTCGCCCTGTCGGACATCGGCGTCCGCTTGCATAAGTCTCCAGTTGATCAGGGGATCATACACAAAGGCCTCGAGGACGGCCATCAAGGACTCCTTGTTGTCGCGCAGCACCTGCATCGAGATCTCGCAGGTCTTCCGGAAGGAGCCCTCGATCCCGCTGACCTGAAAAATGAATTTAGTCGGGCTTGTGGACGATTTGATCGAAACAATCACCTCCATCGCATGCGTAAGCATCCTTGTCAACCGGAACGGCACCTTCTCCGGGAACTTGTCGCGGTGCATCGCAACCTCAAAGCAGTCGCCAAAGTCGATGTGCACGACCTTGCCCGTTTTCCGCTCGAGCATGAGATTGGACGGGTGCCGATCACCGAGACCAAGGATGTGGCCGACCATGCTGTTGACGGCGAGCGAGCGCGTGTAGGACGCGCGCCGCTCGAGCCAGTGCTCCGAGTTGGTGCTTTTGAGCCACAAGATCTTGTAGAGATCCTGTCCTGACGTATTCTCCATCGCGTACTCGAAGACTTCGATCTTCTGCAGTAATGGCAGGTTCTCGTAGTCGGGAGCCATCTGCATAGCTTAAATAGCCGCCAAAGACGGAGAGATCAGACTCACCTGTAACATCAACCGGTACTCGATATTCAAAAGTAGCTTGATGGAATGGCGGTAGTCCCTGACGAGCTCGTGTAACGTATCGCTTTCTTGTATTATACCGATCAGGCCGACGTTGGGCGCTAATGGGATTACGGGATAACGCTGGATGTGTAGTTGGCGCTTGAAACTGTTTGTGTCGACGGAGAGGAGCGTGTTGACGAGACTGAAAAGCTGCATGACACGCTCGTCTTGACGAAGATCCTCGTGCCCTGGATATAATTCAGCAACACCATTGAACCTTAATCATGGTGATATTACCTTTCAAAAGATACTGATAGTCCCTCCCGTCGCTTCCCTTCAGAGCCATCCGACGTGGACGTTGCTTGGAAGAGACGACTGTCAACCGAGGAGCGAAGCTGGCGATGTAGATGACTTCTCGGCCGCTTTGGTACGTGCCTACAAGGCGTCAGCGACAAATTGCAAAACCTGTAGAGGGAGTTTTACCAGGGACTGCGAGGTCGAGATTTCGCACATTTAGGAGCTCTGGCGAAACGTATTGCAGATCCAGCGCCGTGAGCTGTGGCAACTGCTTTTCAATTTTCTGGAAAACCTGTGCACGGATTTCGCCAGGTTAGTACAAGGCGACAATGCGCTGAAGAGGATAACGCACAGCAAAGTAGATACCCCAAGCATTATCCAGCTCCCGAGTTTCACCAAATTGACGATAACGCCTACAAGCCTCGCGAGCATGGCGCAGCTCCGTCCCGAATACTTGATTGAATGACGTCTCTCGGACCGTTTGTGGGCCCTAGCACATTGTCAGTCTCGTTGCGGAGATGTCAGAAAAGATAGCGCTGACCGCTTCAAGCATCTCGTGGAGCGGCTCCAAGACGGCCAGCATGCCAGCAGGGTTGCGCACGGTATAATATAACCGAGACGCCTCCTCCAAACCTTCATGCCACAGCTCATGCCACAATATTGCTACGCGAATCAGTTCTCGACTGACGATTCGTGCCTGAATGCGCGCCAATTAATAATCTGCGATTATTACGAGAAAAAGAACACACCTGCTCGACGATCGTCGCGCTGTGCTCGCGCAGTCGATCCATAATCGCCAACGCGGCGTTTTTACGTGATTCACTGGGCGACTTGGATCCGACGGTGAGTGGGTAGATCAAAGCCTGCGGATGGCTTTTGCCGACTTCTGTTAGTAGATTGTTGATGTTCCGGCGAATGCTCGCGTGAGGAGTTTGGATACGGGCGATAATCTATAACGAGTTGGCTCTGAAGAATATAAGCGCAGAGAAAATACTTACCTGTGGAATAACTGGCAGCCACGTATCGATTTTGACCGTGGAGAAACCGGACGCGATGGCATGGGATACCTCATCGTGCGCGCCGTACTTGAACCACAGCGTCAGCAGGCGAAGGATGTCTTGCAGCGCGTCTTCGTTCCTGAGCGAAATGGACCGGAAGAAGCCTATGATAAAAAAGGTCAGAAGGAAATGAACTGAGGACCTGCATAGAATTTCGGACCTTCGATGGATTGGACGACATGCGAAGCAAGGCGCTCGCCAGAAATGTCCCTGATGCGATCTTCCGTTGGCGTGTCGATTTGACTGACGACATCGAAGTTGGCCATCGCCCACGTATGCCACGCCTTGTACCAACTCTCATCAAATCTCGTCGCCAACAAATAGGACTGGAGAACGTCCTTCAACCCGCTGTCGTCCTGCGGCAAGGTTAATCATCATCACATTTCGGATATAACGGCCACTTACGCAGTACCAGTTCTCGTCGAGCACAACCTGCCATTCACCCTGCTTGAAATAGCACCGCGCCAACAGTTTGGAAAGCTGATTCAGCCGCTGCTTGGGAAGTCCCGCCCGCAGTGCGTGGTCGCTGGACTCCGCCTGGAGGTCCTTCGCGAGACTGACCGTGAATTGGCGGAGTTCAGCGAGGCTGCCTTCGCGCGCGCCTTGAGCCCACATGTATTTGAGCTGCGCATAAACCACGTTCGGCGGGGCTTTTGTGTGGTGATACTCGCGCAAGTGTTGCAGCTGTAAATTCGTTCGACTTGGTGCATGTGAGCGTTCAGAAAACGTACCCTATCAGGAGTAAGTAGCGAGTTGATCGTCTTCTCGGCCAGGGCCATGCGGTCGGACTTGCGACACAAGTTCGCGAATTTAATGAACGCGATAGGATCGTCTTCAGGGTTGATAATGAGCGTTCGGACTTGAAGGATACGCTGCCAAACTTCGACATCCGGTTGACAGCCTTGCAGTCTACGGAAGATTTAATCCCTACAACAAGTACGAGAAGCTGGTTACGCACCGTTTCATCCAGGTATTCCGCATCATCTGTTGGCGCTCGGGTTGATCAGCGTATTGTTTGTACGTGATGACTTCCTCCAGTTCGGACAGCATTTGAGCGCGGACCATGACGCTGGACAAAAAAATCAGGGAAACTGTAATCGAACCAAATTGAAACGTACCCGTAAGAACGCGCGTATCCGGGACCGCCAAACGATGTCAGCTCAGGATGGAGAAGCTCGCGCGCCTTCGATATATGTTGCAACGCCTTCGGGAACTGGTTGTGGTGGACGGAGAGGATCGCGCGGTAGAAGAAGCGGTCCGGCGAGTCGGAGCGCATCGTCGCGATGTAGTTGTCCATCGAGTCCCACTCGCTGAGGGACCACGCCGCAGCAGCCGCCATCGGCGCGATGGCGCGCCGGTGCTCGTGATTCGCGTGCGGCCAGCGTTCGTCGACCTCGGACGCGAGCTGCTCCCACTCGCCGAGCGCCTGCAGGCAGCGCATCCGCCCGATCTGGATCTCCGTCGAGCCCGGATCCGCCTCCGCCTTTTCGTCGTACACGACGAGCGCCTCCTGCCAGCGCCCGAGACGCTCGTACCATTCCTCCGTGTTCGTGACGTCGTACTGCTCGCGCGCAAGCAGGAGCGCTCCCCAGGCGGCGTCGTGCTGCTGCAGGCGCGTGTTGATAGAGATGAGCGACTCGAGAATCGCCGGCGACGCGTTCCCGAAAAACTCGAGCTCCTTGTAATGCAGCGCCTTGGCGTACGCGAGGAACTTTGTCGAGTACTCGCCCAGCGTGCTATGGTCGATCGGCAGCGGCTTTTCTTCGTGCTCCATGAATTCGCATAGGTCGAGGAGCCGCCGGATGACCTCCGACGGCGTAATGGGCGACGTGAGCGCAATTTCGATCGAGCGCACGAGATGGTCCTGGCGCATCGTTCAGGAACAAACCAACGGAGCTGGGAAAGGAGCCTTACCTGGTATTGCTCGTACAACTCGCCCCAGCACGAGAGGAATGCGGCATTGAACAGCTCCTTTGCGAGCGGCGACTGCGTCTCGACAAGGCTCATGCAGGCGCGCAGCGCATGCGACGGCGACTCCTTGATAAACTCGACGCCGAGCCGGTGGATCCAGTCGATCCAGTCTTGCCGCGCGTTGATCTGCGCAGTGTCCCAGGCCTGCTTGAGATGGATCTGGTTCACCGTGAGCTTCGCCGCCTCCGCGGGCGCGAAGTCTGCGACTTTCTCGCTCATCCTGGACTCCGTGTCAGTGCATCGTCTCGCGCCAGCCAAAAAAATACACACAGAAGCGGGTTGGGCTCGTGCGTGAGGCGCTCGCCGTTGAGCAGCTGCGTCACGGCGCGCTCGTATCCGAGATGCGTTATCGGGTGCCGAATGAGACACTGCGCAAACATCAGTTTACGATCGAACCGCTTCAGAGGGAATTCACCTTGCTGATCGTCGGCACAAAAATGACGAAATCCGAGCCCAGCTGCACGATGAGCGAGCACAACGTCGTAAGCACCGCCATGCGCAGCTCGTGCACCCCGCGCTCCAGAATGCGCATGAGCGGGTGCACGATGCGCGACGCGTGGTCCGAAAAGTTGACGACCTTGGACAGCTTATCGATCGTCCCAATCGCCTTGCTGCGCAGCGCGACGCTCCCGTACGTCGACTCGGCGGAGCGCATGATGATCGGGATGACAAGATGCAGGTACTCCTCGATGTTCGCGCCAAACGTCTGGAACGCGTCGAAGATCTTCATCTGCGTGCTCATGCGCTTCTCGCTCAGCTCGCCCTCGACCGCGAACACCTTGAGCAGCAGCGGCAGGATCGTCGGCAGGAACGGCTTCAGCTCGGCTCCAAGCGCGCGTCCGACGGCCTCGATGAGCGCGACGATGGGCGTCTGCAGCGCGGTGTTGTCCCAGAGCTCCGTGACGAGCCCGAGCACCTCCGCCGCGTGGTTCCGGACGTGCTGCTTGATGATGCCGATGAGGATCGCGAGCTGCTGGAGGTGGAACTCCTGCACGCGCGGCACCGTCGCCGTCCGCGTGACCGCCGTAAACGCCGGCATGATCTGCGCAAAACAAACACCCACACGATCAGCCTATATCCAACTCCGCAGAACGAACGCCGCGCACCTGCGGCAAGCTCCCCACACACTTGAGCCCCTGCGTCTTGAAGATCGACATGACGGCCTCGATGACGGTATGGTGGTACCCGCTCGACGCGGGGTCCTTGAGCACGCGGAGCAGCGCCGCGACGACGACCGTCTGGAAATAGTCGTCCGTCCCGGACCCCGTGCTCGTCACCACCGTCGACGACGTCAGCGGCACCTGGTTGACCGCCACCATCGACGTCTCGCTCCCCATCTCGTCCTCTCGATCCAACTTTGTCTGTCGCGCATCCCCTCCATCAGCCTCGCGGGTGTATACGCGGCCGAAAACGCACCTTCCGGCGATACGGGTCCATCGCGCCGAGGATCCCCATCACCTTGACGACCTCGCGCCGCACCGCCTCGCCCGCCCCAGGGCCCCCCGCCCGCGCCCGCGCCCATCCCGCCGGGCGCATCGCGGTCCGCGCGCAGGATGCGCCCCAGCAGCGGCAAGCAGCCCGGGATAGTCCACCAGCGGCGCGATCACGTACCCCGTGCTCGAGCACACGCGCCCCAGCGCGCTCAGCGCCGCCTCCCGCCTCGCGAGGCTCGGGTCCGAGAGCCCCGCGACGAGCGCGGGCATGAGCTCGGGGAGGTACGCGCGCGCGTCCTCGCCGCCGACGCTCGCGAGCGCGCCGAGGCACGTGAGCATGCTCGCGGACGGCGCGGCCGCGCTCGCCTTGGCCTTTTGCAGCAGGACGGCGAACATGGGCAGCGCGTACGGCTTGATCAGCCGCTGCGTGTTGTGCACGAGGATCGTGAGCAGGCGCGTCGACTCTTCGCGGTTGATCCTATCCCAACCTTATCAACACCCCCCCCACAAAAGAAGAAGGGAAGAACTCACGGGACGGTCGAATACTCCAACTCCGTCAACAGCTGAATCAGCGTCTTCCTCAGCGACGGCATCACATACGCCGGGTTGTGCCGCGCCATCCTCTGCCGCCATCCATTAGCCTCCCGTTCGTTCGTTTTACAGAAAGAGGAAGAAGACGCACCCCGATCAAACTCGCCGCCGTCACGCGGTTCTCAAACACCTCGTCGTTGAGCGCGATAAACAAGCTCCGCACGTTCTCCGCCTGCGACAGGTGCCGGTCGAACTGCTCGTTCAGCGAGCCGAGCACGATGTTCCGGATCGTCGGGTCTGCGGTGCGTCTGTTCGTTAGCCTTCGGAACTTCCAAATTCCAAAAAAAACAGAAGAAAAAAGCCAGGCGGGAGGAAGCGGAAGGTGAAGGAAGAAAGAAGGAGAAAGGCGACCCACCCGGATCCGCAATCCCCACCGTCAACAGCTTCCCCAGCACATCGCTCACAACGTCCACGGCGTGCCCGCTCGTCTGGTACCCCACCCCGCCTCCTCCTCCCCCTCCTCCATATCCACCCCCACCTCCTCCGCCGTACGCGCCCGCGTAGGCCCCAAGCGGCCCGAGCGCATACTCCTCCGCCTCGCGCGCGGCGCCGCCGAAGAGGCGGCAGCACGCGAGCGCGGCCGCGCGGCGCACCTCGGGCGCGTCGTCCTCGACGTACGGCAGCGCGTTCGTCTGCGCGAATTCGGTGAGGATGTGCCCTGTGTGTTCGATTTCGGCGTCAGTTCGATTTCGATTTCTCCAGTACATAATAATCGGCTAAACCGCGAAAGCGAAGGAAGGAAGGAAGGGAAGAGGGAAGACGCACCGCTAAAATCAAACTGCCCAGCGTATTCAGCGCGAGCGTCAGCAGCTCCTTGCCCGGCTGGCCCGCCCCGCCGGCGCCGACGCCCATGCCGTAGCTGTTGGACGCGCCGGCGCCGGCGCCGGTGCTGGACGAGGCCGTCGAGGTGGGCGGGGCGCCGAGGCGCGTGTAGGGCGTGCCGGAGAGGATGTGCGAGAGGAGGTCGAGGAGGCGGTCTGTGTGTGTGTGTTAGCGTGTGATCCGTGAAGAGAAGATAGAAAGACGAAAAGATGAAAGAAGGAAGAGAAAGCGCGGAACCAGAGAGAACAGCAATACGTAATCGCAAACACGTCAGCCGAAAGTCGCAATCCGAAACTCGAACGCAGCAAACAGCACAAGGTCCAACGAAGAAAGAACGAAGGCCGGAGAAAACACCCAAAAACACAGAAAAAAAAACACACCCTGAACAACCCCCAACAGCGGCGGGATCGCGCGCGCGATCTGCCCCAGGCACACGCGCAGGCTCTCGGAGAGCCCCGCGGCGAAGAGGAGGTGCAGGTGGTCGTGCAGGAGCATCGTGAGCATCGGGCCGACGGCGGCGGCGAGCAGGCCGAGCGCGGCGAGGAGCGGGTCGGGGGGCGGGGGCGGGCGGCTGGGTTCGTGAGTGAGTGTGCTTTAGTGAAGAGGGAGAGGAGACGCACCCGCGGGCGGCGGAGGCAGAGGCGGCGGCGGCGGCCTCCTTGAGGCGCGTCTTGATGTGGCTCATGACGGCCTCGAGGAACTGTTTCATCTCGGCGCCGACGGCGGTCGCGGTGTGCCCGATTGCGATTAGGGCTGCGCGGGAGCAATCAGTCTCAGAAATGATAAGAAAGGAAGGAAGGACAGCGCACCGTAGTCCCGCTCATGCGGCTTGTCGAGCTGCGAGAGCAGGTGGCTCATCGCCTTGTGCAGGATCTGCTCCTTGAACGCGGGCGTATTGTAGCTTGCGAGCGTCGGGATCATCGCCACGACCATCCTCCGCACCGCGGGGTCCCTGTTGGCCTTGAAGGCAAGGATGGCGTCGGCGGTCTCGATGAACGCGTCCTTCATGAACGCGCCCGCGTGCAGCAGCAGCTCGCGGTACGCGAGGAGACTCCCGTGGATGACCTCGGGCGCGGTGAACTTGAGCCCCGCCTGCGCGTCCGCGAGGATCTTGCCGAGGTACGCCCCGCCGGGCGCGGGCGCCGTGCCGCCCGCGGTGCGCTCGCGGGCGGCGCCGATCTCGAGGCAAGCGGCGAGCAGCTCCGCGGCGGCCTCGCGCACCACCAGCCGCGGGTCGCGCAGCGGCGCGAGGACGGCGGCGTCGAGGCACGGCGGGGAGGTGCGCGTGGAACTGCGTGGGCATATTCAGCGCGAGCTCCTTGAGGATGAGCGCACCCGCGTAGCGCGCCATTCCGAGCGCGTCGTGCTTGTCGCCGCCGCTGTGCGTCGACGTCGTCAAAGCGATTGCTGCCGGCACCTGGTGCTCCATGAAGCTCTCCCCGAACGTCGGCCCGCCCACCGCAAGGATGTGTCCCAGCGTCTTGGACGCTGCGAGGATGAGATTTGGGTCTGGGTTGGGTAGGAGGTGCTTGACGTAGTTGTAGAAGCGGAAGAGGTTGTGGTGTGAGTCAATGGTGACCTCGCCCTCCGAGTCGATGAGGTGGTCTGTGGCCATTAGAGTGCGTCAATACTACATGTATCAGCACACACCTATTGCCATTAGTCCTCCGAGATTGTCGACGCTGTTCTGGGAGTGGATGAGCTCAAAGAGGCGGCGGCTGATGTTGTCGTCGTCGCCGGCCATGTCTGCGACGCTGCGGGCGACATACCGCCGCAGCTCCATGGCGCTCTGCAGGCGGACATCCGGGTTCTTGTTCTTCAGCCCGGCGAAGACTGTCGTCAGCACGTCGGGCGCTGCGCTCGCCGTCGTCGACGCCATGGAAAGAGAAGCTGTGTGTGATGTGACGCTGACGTGTGCCTCGCAAGATTAGATTAGATCACACACAGCCTATCCCCGTTTTGCTGACTCTCGCGATGTCCTCGGGCCCATGCGTTTCAGGGCTGTTCATGAGGCTATTAACAGCCTTCATTCCACGGGCCGCTCCTTCAACCTAAGCGCCAAGCTCCGGTCACTGCCTCTGCGGTCTGCACACCCGGCCGCGATAATCCATTGGGCTAAGCAAGGGCTAAGAGGGGAGTGACCTTTAACAGTGTTGATGCCTTGAATAAAATTTACCTGCAGGTAGGGAATTATTCCCGGCGTCCGCTCTATTTGTCCTCCAAAATCAAATGCCTTGTGTTCCGTGTACATTGCACAGAGCCCAGGTATGTAAGTTGACAACGGCCTGATAGCACAGCGGCTAGTGCGTCTGCTTCAAGTGCGAAGTCCATCCCGTAGCTCTCAGCTCTCAGCAGAAGACCCCCGTTCGACTCGGGGTCGGGCCATCCGCCTTTTTCTTTCGTCTTCGTCCTCCTTTTCCTTTGTCCTGAACTGAAAAGACACTGGCATGCGTCTGCGATCGAGCCGGCGGATTTTATGGCCTGATAGCACAACGGTTAGTGCATCTGCTAAATCTCACGCAGTAGGAGTGACTTTCTGCAGAAGATCCCCGTTCGATTCGGGGTCAGGTCATTGCCTTTTCCCATTTTGTCTTACCCTAATCTTGAAAGCGAAGGCACTTGCCTTGCCCTTTCGATGAGACCGCAGAAATCAACGGCCTGATAGCACAACGGTTAGTGCGTCTGCTATAAGTGGTGTAGTCTGAAACTTTCGGTAGAAGATCCCCGTTCAACTCGGGGTCAGGTCATTCATCTTTTCCATCTCTTTTTTTTTTTTTTTGTTTCTCTCTCGTTTTGTCTTTTTTTTCAGACCCACCTCTAACTCATCATTTCGACTGTGCGCTTCAAGGCCTGATAGCACAATGGTTAGTGCGTCTGCTGAACTTGTTTATTCAGTATTGTGAGTGTTTCTGCAGAAGGCCCCCGTTCAACTCGGGGTCAGGTCACCTCTCTCTTCCTTTTTCTCACTCTCGTTTTGTCATTTCCTCCGGGCCACACTTCTGACTCGACATTTCAACCCACGCACTCGACGGCCGGGTAGCACAACGGTTAGTGCGTCTGCTAAACCTCACGAAGCGAGAGTAGCTTTCTGCAGAAGATCCCTGTTCGACTCGGGGTCAAGCCGTCTCTTTTTGCTTGTTCTCTTATCCCAATTTCAAAAAAAAAAAAAAGAGTTGCAGTAAATAAAGTCCCCTGACAGTACCTCCACGGCCTGATAGCACAACGGTTAGTGCATCTGCTGTAAGTATCCATGGCGTCGCACTTTCTGCAGAAAACTCCCGTTCGACTCGGGGTCAGGCCATTCATCATCATTGATGACATCTTTTGTCCCGCTGCTTTCTCTCTCATTTTTTCTTGGAGCGTCCTTCCTCAAGAAGCAAGTACTAGTACTCCTGAACAACGCAATCATTCCAACTCCACCGGACTTGCCAGTTCCGATGCTTTCCTCCTTCTCCCAGTAATTTAAACCATCTGGTTCAGATTCTACTCCCATCCCGTTTACACTACACTCAATGTGTATGGGTGGAAGATCTAATGGCACAACGGTTAGTGCATCTGCTATGCATGAGCTGATGCAACACAAATTCTTCAGCAGAAGGTCCCCGTTTGACTCGGGGTCGGGTCATTAACAAGTGTTGAAGTTTTTTCTTTCTTTCTTCCCCTTCGTCTTTTACATGAACCGGTGGCGACAAAGATACCCTGGCGCCGGAATATTTCAGCTCAGGATTAATCCCTCCAATCGGTGTAACACCAACCCCGCATCCCAGATGGCATGACAATTCCTCTGTGACCGGAATTACGTCCTGTTACCTAGGAGAAAATCCAGTGTATCTGATTCCACCAACGCCCTAGGTCCATGGAAAGGACCCGGTAACACGCGGCGTGGATCTGCCATCCATAGGTTGTACAGGTTGCAATCAGTACATCCCCGGTTCGTGAGGGGAAAGGGAACGTTTTGCTCCGTCTTCCATTCTACACCCATGGCTTCGCAATTGAACTTTCGAGGACGCATTGTTGATCGGGGATCCCAACACACTGAAACAGCAGAGGTTCAAAAAAAATCCTGGTCAAGTTCAAATCGTGTTGAACTCACTCTATCAAGGAAGGATGCCTGATTCGACGAAGACACAATGTTTATACACAGGACCCGGTAGCACGAGGCGTGCATCCGCCCCCCGTTTGAATGGCGCAAATACGTGCAGGCAGAACACCCCGTTCGACTCGGGGTCAGGTCATAGTTACTGGTGAAACTTTTTCATTATTTTCTCTTTTCGATTTCTTCTCTCTTCGAACCTTCTAACTGATTCTAAAGGGCTCAAAGCACGATAAAACATGTTCCATACCCCAATCTTTGAAGGAAGTAGGGCCTCAAGACAGCCGGGGTCCGAGAGCTTGAAGGAAATATCCCGCGAAGCTCGAGCAAGCACTCACATTTAGCCAACTACCGAGGTGTATGGAAAAGACCCGGTAGCACGCGGCGTGCATCTGCCAGGAATAGGTAAAGCAACTAATTTGCAGGCAGAAGATCCCCGTTCGACTCGGGGTCGGGTCATAGTTGAGGTGAAGACCCTTTTTTTTTCGTGCGCTCTTCGATCCTTCTATTTCAAAGCCGTCCACTGGCGCCAGTGTTCAACGCAGGACAACCGAGTCCGAGGGGTTGAAGGAAATATCTTGGGGAATGTTCGAGCCAGGATTCACATTCATGATTCCACCAACTCTCAATTAGTGGGCGGAAGACCCGGTAGCACACGGCATGCATCTGCCAACTATACCTCGGGAGTTGATTCGGATTGCAGGTAGGAGAGCCGGTTCGACTCGGGGTTGGGTCAAGGCGGTGTAATGGCTGCTTTTTATCCCTCTTTTACGTGAATTGCCTTTCGGATTTACTTCACGTCAAGACACCCTCCAGGTCCCATTCAGATGCTTAAATTTCTCGTCCATAGACCGTAATTAAAACATCAACCTCGCATCCCCACGGCGCTCAATGCAGGACGATTCAAGTTTGCCCGTCATCCAGTACACAACTCGGTCTTCCAGAAAAATCTCATGTACCCAGTGCAAGCTGTATGGACAAGAACAAGAACTGATCTAGACAGAACACCCCCGTTCGGCTGAGGTTTACACCGAGTTTTGTTTTTGCCTTCCGCTAATCATAATCAACCTCAACCCAGATTCTACTCTCGCAAGCAGGAGAAGTCCATGGTCATTAAATCAGCTCCCATGTTTAATGGGAAAGACTCGGGAGCACATGCATGCGACTCGTGGTCCGGTCATTGCAGTGCTACAAGTTCTTTCTTTATTCTTTCGGCAAGAAACCCAGGTATCAAATAGAAGAGGTTGTACTAGGACAGAGACAGATATTATTGAGAGGGCGCTCTAGATTCATTGGAGCACTTCCTGCATTCGTTGTGTTCGGAGTCTTCAGCAGGGTCTTCCACTGGCCTACATCAGCCACAAGAAGCATTGAACCGAGTTTTCAGCTCACCGTGTGCGAATGGACCATTGAACTCAGTTAATACCTCGAAGAGAGGGCATCCAAGCTCCCTGGCTACCTCCTGACTGCCAGGAGCGAACCCTTTGGCCTGGTGAAAGCGTCGGATCCCAGTGTAGACACTGTCATCCCATCGGAAGACGGAAATTTCCATTTTCAACTCGAGGAAGGGAAACCCGAGTTGTTCCACCTGCTCCATGCTCAGGGGTTCAACTCCCGCAGGGTCGAGAGACCAGTAGGCTGGGCGCTGCGGGCGCCGGAACCGTGACGGGCTGTCCGATTGCATATCTGCGAAGGGGCAGAGGAATAAATATCCTGGGGGTATACTACCACCACGGTTGGATAGTGTCAGTCGATATGTAATCAAGTCCACAAAGCCTGATGGTAACGGTTTCAGGATTTATAAAGCTGTCGGAGGATGAATGTACCGTAATCACAAAGGTTCGAAGTTATCCTGAGACGATCGAAAATGTGATTGGCTTGGGCTAGCCAAAGGTCGCCGTCCAAGTTGTGAATTACGCGATGAATGGAGCTACCCGTAGCATCGATATCATTTGAATTGACACTTCAATTTTCAAGGATGATTAAGGGCAGTAAAACCAATGAAGGAAACACACCGAGTCCACCCACTCTCAATAACCACGGGGCCGGTTACTGACCACCCAGAATCGGAGACCTTCAACTCAGGGATAAATCCGATCTCGGCCAAATGGTCAACATCAGAACCATCGGACCAGTGAATCAGTTCTCCCGAGTACAGAGGCTCGTCAATAGATTGGGAGCCATGGGTGGAGAAATGAGCGAAGCAAATAGCATGATAATCGTCCAATGAAATTGAATCTATGATCTTCGAGTCTTCGGGCGGTTTAAAAGCCGATGCGGTTGTCAAGGACCGCGACAATGAGTCCGCAAGGCTAGGATAAAGGTAGATGGGATCATATTCCCCGGGCGTGAGATCCACGCAAAGACGACCGGTAGAAGGTCGTATCCATATCATACACGCCCAGGAGAACTTGGAATTGGGGTTAGATACACAACGATCACAAAGATACCGTACTCACCGGGGCTGTCCCCAACACAGAGTTCACGTATTGGTGGGCATCCTACAAACGCATCGGGCTCGTGAGTGGTTAAAATATACACAGTTGCTCTTACGGCGAATTGCACATCCTGTGGAATTCGTTAACCAGTCGCAGTTGAGGTACTGGACGTACTTACAAGACAGCACCAGGCATATACTGCCGAGAAATGCGATCCGCGGTAATTGTTCAGCGTTTGTATCGCAGGGATTAAGTCTAATTCATTGCGATAATGATTAGGGTACAGGTAGATCATTTTCCGAAGAGGGATTGCAAACCGTCGTAGAAAATCGCTGCGTGTATACTAGATGAGCTTGCCGTGCCAAAGAGCTGCATAATATTTGGATGACTGAAACGGTCAAAAGAAAATTCATTAGGCAACCAAGAACGGATATATGCACACACCGAAGCGATGCATGCCGCGAAATATCTTGCCGCCATTCCTATGCTTACGGAGTACACACAAGTTCACCTGAAAAACATGTCGACACACCTCTTCAGCATTCTCGCCCTGATACAAGGCCACTGTCATGCTGGATTTGGAGCCAAATATCCGCGCAGAGTACATGCGTCGGACAGAGCACCTTCCATGTGAACGAGGCACCACAGCGGAATAGCAGTCCTGTCGTTTTTCGCTTCGCAAGTCCAAGTCCCCCATCGGGATTCTGCGAAAGTCTGTCGATTTATTGTTGGCTTCGTTCGGAAGAACTCGAGTTGTATAGTTACCCGAAGGAACGGAGGCACCAGGTGTGATATTTGTGATGCTCGTGAATCTTCCGCCAGAGAAGGCCAGATGCTCTGCGTGGGTAAAAAAGGCACCTGTGAATCTGGGGGAGGATGGGCTGCCGCTCTGAGAATATGAGTCTAGCGCACGAACTTTTCATCAGGGTGTGTCTGTCGATCTACCGTAGATTCAGAGTGGAATTCTGCTCCAAGTTGGTGCTCGTCGTCCATAAGATCGTCGTGGTAAGGAAGAACGATGCTAAGCGCCCAGCGCTTAGCATGGTGTCATGTCATGATGTGCTAAATTCAACTTGCTGTTGAGATGCCTGTAATTGAGCAATGAACCGAGGAATAGACACAACCCTCGATTTAAAACTAGGGATATAATTTCAACACACACCTATATCCATTAGTCCCCAGGTTGTCAGCGCTGTTATGGCAAAGAGGCGATGGCTGATGTTGTCGTCGCCGTCCGCCACGGGTCCCGCGACGCTGTCAGTGCGGGCGACCTACCGCTGCAGCTCCATCGCGCTCTGTAGCCGCACATACGATTTATTGTTCTTTAGCCCGGCGAAGACAGTCGTCAGCACGTCGGGCGCTGCGCTCGCCGTCGTCGACGCCATGCGGGAAAGAGAGAAGCTTGAGAGAAGCTGTGTGTGATGTGACCGTGACGTGTGCCTCGCGATTAGATTAGATCAGCACTACGTATCTCCTTCTGTTGACACCCTCGGCGTCAATCTGACAGCTGCCCGCGCGTTTGAGGGTTCAACGTTCAACAGTAAGGCTGTTCAAAAGGCTGTTAACAACCCTCATTTCCGCTGAGCGCTCCTTCAAGCCCCAAGCCCCAAGCTCCGGACACTACCTCTCAGGCTGCAGTCTGGACACCCGGCGATAATCCATTGGGCACTTGACGCTAAGAGGGAGTCCCATGGATTGACATTTACCAGCTTTGCCCGGTTCAAATTTCCTTTGCCCTACAGGTCCTAGTAGGGAATTTCCTGGCGCCCGCTATATTTGGTCCTTTATGAGATCATGTACATTCACGGAGCTCAAGTAGAGCAATGGCTTGATAGCACAATGGTCAGTGCATCTGCTCTACTTATAGTCCGATTGTCGAAGTATGAATGTTTCAGCAGAAGATCCCCGTCCAATTCGGGGTCCGGCCGTTACCTTTTTCATTTTGTCTTGCATTGATAACCAACCTCGAAACCCCTCGACCTTCATTCAACCTAGACATTTGATGGCCTGATATCATCTGCTGTACCTAATCCTTCCACACGGCGGCTTCTGTAGAAGATCCCTGTTCGATTCGGGGTCAGGCCACTGCGTTTTTTTTCTCGTTTTGTAATTATCAGACTCGCCTCTAATTCACTCAGCCTTCAATTCGTCTCTTGCATGCTATGGCCTGATAGCACAACGGTTAGTGTGTCTACTTAATTTTCATCTGGTTGAAGCTTTAGCAGAAGGTCCCCGTTCGATTCGGGGTCAGGTCACTTGGGTAGCGTCGAAGAGCATTCTTTTTGAAGGTTGCGACACCTCGAGCGCTAGCTTCGGTCCTCGACAACGGTTAGTGCATCTGCTCTTCATAATCAGTCCAATCACAGTCAAGTTCAGCAGGAGGTCCCCGTTCGACTCGGGGTCGGGTCTTGCGTCAAGGGTATGCCAATTTTTATTCCTTCATTAGGGAAAGACCCGATAGCACGCCGCGTGCATCTGCCATACATAACTGTGGACGAGAGCATTGCATGCAGGACTCCCCCATTCGAGTCGGGGTCAGGTCATATCTGCCACGAACACCTATTTTCTACCAGGCTCCTCTGGGTCTCCTCTCGGATCGATTTGCCCCAAAGGCATAGATCACCTAGAAAATCTTCTCTATAAACTCAGTCAACCTCTATCGAAACGGATCCGTGTTTGAACGCCAAGATCACATGTGGTTGACGGTTTGTAGTTCCACAAGAGAAATCCTGCTCCCGCGTATCTGATTCCACCAATGCCTTGAGTATATGGGAAAGACCCGGTAGCAGACGGCGTGCATCTGCCTCCATGTGTAGTTGCCATTTCCGCTGTACGGTAGAATACCCCCGTTCGACTCGGGGTCGGGTCATGGTCGTCGACATTTCTTTCTGTCTTCATTTTTCACAATTCAACTTTGCAGGACATTTCTCAAACTTGAACAGAGGAGGCTCAAAACAAAAAAAAGCCTGGCGAACCTCGAACTGGATTCAACTCACTCTATCAGACGAAATTCTGTCTGATTTCACCAGCTCCCAATGTGTACGCAAAAAGACCCGGTAGCACGCGGTGTGCATCTGCCATCCGTGGGTCTCGTTGATTCTTGCAGGCAGAAATTTCCCGTCCTACTCGGGGTCGGGTCATGCGGGAAGGTATGTCTTTCTTCTCATTTTGCTCAAGTCTCCTCTCAGATTTTCTCGCCCCCCTCGAACACACATCTTACAGTTCAGAATTGATTCCTCCCGTCAGTGTAAGATTAACCTCACATCCCAGATGGCATGACAATTCCTCTGTGTGCCCTGGGAAATCGGGATGGTTCCAAAAAATTCAAACCTCAAGCTAGATTGAGCTAGCTTCAGCAATCTGTATGGACAAGATCCGGTAGCACGCGGCGTGCATTTGCTGTTCATACATAGTTCGACCACTGGTGCTTGTACAAGCAGATTATCCCTGTTCGACTCGAGGTCGGGTCATTCAGCTTTCACTCTCTGCCCCCGTTGCGTGCAGTGTTTCTAACCTTGAACGTGTTTCAGACATATAAATTTTAAGGTTTCTATAAACCGACCTATTTCGCTTCCCAGATCAGCCACTGGAGTGGGGCCCGTTGGTGGTCAGAGAGCCGGTAAGCCGCCCGTGGTCCGATCTGATGCGGCGGACCTAGTCCTTAACCAAAGGTCCATCCCGGTCGGCAAGTTGTGCCGAGCAGAGCAGTGCCGATGAAGCCAAGTGATTTGCCGGACCCCCATTCCGAACGGACCTGAAAGACAGATGAGCGCAATTTGGAGTATATTGCCACCAAGTACTTACCCGAAGTAAAGAAGTGGGCGGGCAATAGGTCCACCTGACAGTAGTTGTTAGCCTCTTAGTCCGGCGGTTACGAATTTTGATGGTCTCCAGCTGGTTGTCAGAAAATTCATTCAGGCATGTTGCGATGCGGGATTGGTGAGTTAATTCCGCTCCAAACGTGTGTGCGACTCGTCGCGGACGGTTGCAGTGCCCTGGAGAAGTCGCACAGGATTGAACCAGTGATGCCGAAAATGCCAAGGAGAGAATTGATCTTGGGTTCGATCTTGGGTCTTCAGCGGTGTGCTATCATGTTGAGGTAGATTCAAGTGGTACTCGGCTATCGAGAACATCCCTCAAATATTCGAGCACACCCATTTGCAGAATTACACTCGATTGAGAACATAAGCGGCGCGCGAAACACGGGCAAACCGATCATCGATGACACATGACCTCCACTGCCTTTTGCTTCTCACTCAACTTCCATAGACCGACAGCTCGCGTACTAGACTGCGGCGCAGCCTGCCTTCACAACCAGAAATGCAACCAGATATCTTCTTCAATCTGGCACGGCGTCCGGCATCACGGTCTGTACATTTGCACGAAATGGGGCTGGTTGGATTTGGGTTTAAAAGCCCGGGCGTGGAACACACTCAACACATAAATCGAAATCTCCCTCTAACCTTTCAACCCCTCTCCACTACCACCTAATTCTCAGTTCCGTCCTCATCAAGCTATCATATTTCGCAACATGCATTTCTCCTTCATTGTAGTTCTTGCCGTCCTCGCCGCCAACGTCTCTGCGGCGCCGGTCAACCCACTCTTTATCAGGGCTGGCACCTGCGACATCCTCCGTATGTGCTTACCAGCGCTTTCCTTTTGTTCTGTCACTCAGTGGATCTACAGCCTGTGTTACTGCCCTCCAGCCGTCGTTCCCGGCGTGCGCGCCCGCCGTTACTGCGAAGGGAGCTAGTGCGTTTGATTCTAGAGTAATTCATCCGTCGTTACTGAATACGGCCACTCAGACACCCCATCCAACACCGCCTGCCTCACCGCTGCGGCGAAGGGCACCGCCGCCTTCGTGAGTATCTAAATCCCTGCTTGTGACCATGGCATTTAATATCTGTCAGCCTGATTCATGTGTTGCATGCGCCCCTCAATTTGGTGTCACCGACCCCGCCAACAGATCGAAGAAAGTGCCGCGGACGCCTCAGAAGAACGCGCAGCGCGCCGCTGCCGGAAAAGCTAACAACGCGCAGGCCGCCGCTGATACGACTGCGAAGAACGCACAGACCGGTGCTGGTGCGACTCCGAACACCGTGCAACCTGCGCCGGCGCCGGCGCCAAACGACGCACAGGCCGCCGCCGCGGCCCCGGCTCCGAACAACGCCAATGGCGCTGTCCCTCCCCCCGTCCCCGCGAAAAATACGAAGAAGCCCGCTGGCACTACTGCTCGTCCTGCCCCGCGAGCGACTTGCGACATCAAAGGCACGTCTTGAATATGCCCACGAAGTCTCATTTCATACTTACATAACTCTGAATCAACAGCCTGCACAATTTCCCTTGAGCCTTCGTTCCCTGTTTGCGCGCCGGCGGTCGGGAAGCTGGGAGCTGGTGCGTAGCCTCCTAATCGTTTCGCAATTTCTGTTCATCGCCATTTCAGACGACACTTTGAATCTTGCATGCCTCGCCGCCGCCGCAAAGGGTGCCGCCGCCTTCGTGAGTGCTGCTCTTAATGTCCCGAGTCTCAGTGTTAACGTCGTGTCGTGAAGCCCTCCGCATGCGACGGATGCGCCGCTCAATTCGGTGTGACGGACCCGAGTGCCGCCACAGCCGCCGGCCACGCTTGAAGAAGTAATAATAATAATAATCCAATGATACAGTCGTAATTACCCGATCATTCCCTTACCGTCCTTTAGCCTACTCTTCAGCATAGCTATCCCAACGCTTTCTTGTTTTGTACTGACTATTCAATCTTAAGTTGTGAAGATTAAACACCGTCAAATGGTTCTGCTATCCTTCCTGCCTACATCGCCACAGCGAGGCCCACGCCTAAGCATTATAACGGTCGCCATTTCAATTTCTGCTGCCGAACTCGTAGTAAATTTCAGGCCTTTGTTCAATAGCTCGAGTACGATGATACGTCAACTTCGGTTCAACATCAACTTGTTCAAGTCGAGTTGACTCCAGGGACTGTTTTGCACATATCTATCGATGAATTAGCAGAAGGCTGAGGGCCCGAGAAAATTCAGAAGAGCCTAATATCAAATCTAGTCGCTGCCCTGAAAAAGCTCGTCCGTTCAACCATTGAACCAACTCAGTGCATCAGGAAAAAGTGGAACCACGACATAGTACCACAGAGGCTATGTATCATTTGTAGTCGTATTGACAAGTACCCCTTTATGTAGCATCTGTAGCCAACCGTCATATTTCTGTAGCCCCATATAGTGCCCTGTAGTCAACCGGCCTGCGACGTAGATTGGCTGTAGTCCTTTCTATTTCGTCAAGAAAAAGAGTCATCGAACCCAATCTATCACATTTTGCACTTTGTATTCCCTTTGCGTTAGAAGACTCTTTGATCTATCTCGAGTTGTGAAGTCAGAAACTCATTTGTATTGTGAATAATAAATGCTATTGACGGGAATCGAACGACTGACCTCTCGCGAACGAAGAGAAATTAAGAAAACAACATACTACTTTTCTACTACGGAGCCCTTTGCGGACACCAAACTGAACACACCATATCGGGATTCATACCTATTCCCTTATTACCAACTCCGTTTCAACTAACACAAGCCCATTTCGATAGTTGCTACTCCGGAAAATTGGGGCTATACAGTGGTAATGTTCAGCGAGCCAGAATAATCTAATTATTAGGCAGATTTCGGCCGAACACTGAGCCTACATCCGAGAGACTCAAATAAAACTAGAAGAGAATCTAACTCCAGCTCAGGTTCTGGACAGTCGGCTGTCAATATATCTGGAGGGTAGGCTACATCTTTCCATGTTGGCTCCATAGCACATGTGGACCATGTTGCATCAGCCTTAGCCATGTGATACAACATCGGCTATGTATTTTCCGGTACTGACTACAGGTGTCTACATCGGACTACATATCCGGTCGCTCGGCTACATGGATCACAGATGGATACACAAATCTTGCCTTGACTATGGAGGATTTATTTTTTCTGATGTGAGTCACATGATTTGCATGATTTGCTAGCGTAAGTCAAGTCACATGTCCACACGACCCTTGTCATCTCCTTTTCCTCTTTCCCTCAAATATACCTTAGGACGCGTCCATCGCGTCGCTCGTGTCTCTCCATCGACTTGCTGCATATTTAACGGCAAATCCACGTCTCCAGAGATGCCTGTCCCCTCGGAAGTGATCGAAATCTCCGACTCGGACGACGACGCGCGCCCGCTGCCTCCATCCTCCTCACAATTTTCCCAGCAATCTTTTAACAGCGATCCAGTGGACCTTTGCAGCAGTGATGAAGACCTGCCGGCGCCGGGAGAGCCCAGCTTTTTTCAGGGGCTGGGAGCTGGACACGCGAAGCGGAAGCGCGGGTCGAGCCCCGCGGCATCGTCGAGATCCTCGAGCGTTGGGTATCCTATGTATGCGGCCGAATCTACGGACGAGGAGGAGTCGCCGAAGAAGGTTGCGCGGAAGGTGAGTGGCACGCTGGTGCTTTGATCTGCCACTCAGCGCCGGCACTGTAGAAGTCCGACGCGTCTACCAGCAAAGCTCCGCGAAAGCCCCGTAAAACCGACGAAGAGAAGGCGGCGGCCAAGGTGCGCTTGCATTCTTGAGCATATAATTGAGCTAACCATGAAGCAGGAGCTCAAGGAGCAGCTGGCTGCACAAAAGAAGGCGCAGAAGGCGGCGGAGAAGGCGGAGAAGGTGACTCGGAAGGCGGAAAAGGCCGCCCAAGCCGTGCGTCTACTTGTTTCTCTTGTTGTTCCGTCCTCACACCCGACCATCAGGCCCGCGACAAGGAAGAGAGGAAGGAGTACAAAGACGCGAACAAGCTTGTCAACGACAAAAAGACGACCCTCAAAGATATGGAGCTCGTCTTCCCGCCCACGCTCGCCGACTCTGCGCTGTACCGCGCCTTTGTCGCGCACGTCGCGCAGTACGATATGCCCGTGTCTGTCGCAGGCACGAACATTGTGCGTCGCTACGATGTGTTTAGCTGGCGTCGAACTATGCGCAAAGAGTACGACCCTGTGGCGCGCGAATGGCTGCCCGTCCCTCCACACGTACGCACCGAGGGTACGTATCTCATTTACATGAGCGCGGACGAGCTGGCCCGGTGCATCCGGGATGAGGATTGCGTGAAGAACGTCGTGCGGCAGGTGCGCGCGGTGTGCAGCGGGCAGATCTTCCTCATGGTCTATGGGCTCAAAGCTTATCTGAAGCGCAAGTCGCCCGGTCGCGTCAGTCTCACTTCGCTTTTGATGTGGGAAGGATACTGACGACCGTACAGTACACGATGGCGCAGATCGAGTGCGCGGTCGCGGTGCTGCAGATGGTGGAGCACACGCACCTGATGTACGTCGACACCGTCGAAGACGCCGTCGCGCGCCTCTACGATCTCAGCGCGGACCTCGGTATCAAGCCTTATAAGTACGCATACCTCCCCTCTGCGCGCAGGATACATTGTTCACAGATCACGCGATAGGCTTATCGAGCGCTCGCACCTCCCATTCTGTGCGGACACGCGCATGACGACGGGCGCGGGGCTCGCGGACACCTGGGTGAAGATGCTGCAGCAAGTCCACCGCGTGACTGAGTCTGGCGCGCGCGGGATGACGGACGCGTTCCCGACCGCGAACGCGCTGTTTGAGGCGTACGAGGCTGCGCCGCCGGGACGGGGGCGCGATGACCTGCTTGCGGGGTGCACGGCGCGTTCTGCCTGCTTCCATCGCTCGCTGCATTCCTCACCATTTAGTATTACAGGTGAGCCACCGCACGGACGGGGTGGCGAAGCAGCGGCCCGTTGGCTCCGCGCTGTCGCAGGTGGTCGGGACGGTGATGTATGGGACGGATCCGCTGCAGCTGGCGTACAAGGCAGCATAGTTTCGAGGCGTGTTATTATCTCTATTTTGTCATTTATTCTTGATTTATCCAGGTTGTTCGTTTTTTGGAGGATTTGTGAGACGTGGAGCAGGTTACTTTGGCCTTGACTCCATCATCGCCCAATACCCTGAATACTTCCGAGCCGCAGTTTCTGAGCTCACTTCCTGACACAGATCAAGTCATTCCCCGCTTGCAATGACGCGAACGCGTTCTTCTGTAATACCACTTCCTGCACTCTGTGAGCGCGTCTTGGGTTGCAAAACGTTAGCCTAACACTGCCTCCCCGAAAGCGCCGGGCGGTGCATCGGACCTATACTTCGTTAAGCCAATAATAGCGCGTCCGCGGCAACGGACTGTCTCGAAGTACGCGGGTTTGAACCTTACATTATAACGAACTGAATTTGTTGCCAGGTAGCGGAGCGGAGAGCCTCTAACGAACCGCCGCAGGCCGGAGGCGAACACTGCCCTCGTCCGGGAAGTGTGGGCCAATAATTTTTGGGGTTACGAATATTGATGGTCTCCAGCTGCTTCCCAAAAAGGTGATTCAAGTATACTGCGGTGCGGCATCTTTTTCTTGCTTTCGCTCGTTCCAGTCTGAATATCGCATTTGCGATCCAAATGAATTGCTTTCGGGGCCCTGAGAACTCGGGCGAACACAACAACTATACATTGCCAGCGCAGACGGTGGCAGAATTCAGCTAGAACTATAAGCGCCGGGTCAAGCATGGATACACAAGCGCCGCATGTCTACCACTGCCCCTGCTTCTTCTCCCACTCAGTCCACAGACCGACGTCTCGCGCTTTTGACTGCGGCGCAGCCAGCTCTCATGCCGAAAGGGCAACCATTCACATTTCTATCTTGGCATGACCTCCGGCGTCCCGGACGTGGTTTGCGCTTGAGCCAGTCCACCTATATAAGCTAGGACGTGCACCTCACTCATTATACACCTCGACATTTCTCTTTCCCGTTTCAACCATTAATAATCCCTCCTACGAACTTGACGTTCGCTCGCTCTTCCATCCTCGCTAATCCATCATATTTGACCGTCACACAATGCACTCCTTCCTCGTTATCCTCGCCGTCCTCACCACCAACGTGTTTGCTGCTCCGACCAACCCCTTGTTCAGTCGGGCGGACACTTGCAACATCTTGCGTATGTCCTTCCAAGCTTGTTATCCTTTTAGCGTGTCACTCACTGAGTTCACAGCCTGTGTCACTGCCCTCGAACCGTCGTTCCCTGCGTGCGCGCCCGCCGTGACTGCTCAGGGAGCTGGTGTGTTCGATTCACCCAATATATCCTTCGTCGCTCATTTACCACTTAGACACCCCATCCAACACCGCATGCCTCACTGCTGCGGCGAAGGGCACTGCTCCATTCGTGAGTGCTTCGACATATTTTTCTGATGTTGAACACTTACACGTCTCCCAGCCGACCGCATGCGCTCCCTGTGCGACTCGATTTGGTGTCACCGACCCCGCCAGCAAAGCGAAGGCCACCACTGCCGCCACTCCAAACAACGCACAGGGCACTGTTGGTACGACTCCGAGCAACGCTCAAGGAACCGCTGGCACGACTGCGAACAACGCCAATGGCAACACCGCCGCAGACCCGGTCGCCGCCAACAATGCCAGCCCCGTCGGCGTGGGGCGTGGTCTGGTCACACGCGCCAGCACCTGCGACATTAACGGCACGCTTTCCAACAACTTGATGTCTCACTTTCACACTTACATGTCCACAGCCTGTTGCATTGCCCTGGAGCCATCGTTCCCTGCCTGCGCGCCCGCCGTGGCTCAGTTTGGAGCTGGTGTGTACCTTGCTCAACATGGTCTCGAAATATTTGCTCATCCCCGATTTAGATAACACTTTCAATACTGCGTGTCTCGCAGCAGCTGCGATGGGCAGTAGCCCCTTTGTGAGTCTTGTCCCTCTTCAAGCTATTGCCATTAACTGGGTGCTTTTTAGCCCTCCTCGTGTGGCGGATGCGCGGCGCAATTCGGGGTGACTGACCCGGGCAGCAATGTCAAGACTACTCCCGCAGGGGCCAATCATGTCTAGAGTTCTTGGAGTCTTCGTCACTGTCATTGCCCAAGAATTAATAGTAGTAATGAAATGAAATAATTGTTAACACAAGACGTCTCCGCGGCGCTGGCGCGACTCTTAATCCAAATCCCAGGATCCTCTATTGGATTTACCGTCTCTGTGCCGCTGCAAACCCAGTCTGAATTTTATCGCCGATCGTAAACCTAGCACTGCCACCGGGTTGACTAAGTTATCCTGACTCATCCTGCCGATGGCGTAATTTCTTCGCTAATTTCTTCCTTTCTCCCGACGCTCATCTCGAGTCTAAGATCCTCGATTATTCCACCCATAAAACCATCATTGTCCTAACAGCATGTCCAGCGACGCTGCAGTTGTACTTATCACCGGATGCTCGACAGGCTTTGGTCGGGAGCTTGCTCTCGGTGAGTGACAGTGGAGCGCCGCTTTGAATTCTCCACAGTTGATCATCGCAGCCGCATTATCTCAAGGCTTGCGCGTCATAGCGACCGCCCGCCGTCCGGAGACTCTTGTGGCCCTCGAGGAGAAGGGGGCAAAGGCGTTGAAGCTGGATGTCGCCTCCTCCCCTGAGGAATTGAAGGCGTTTGCAAGTGAAGTATTGTCCATCTTGTGAGCCTCCAATCATGTTGGCACTCCAAACACTAACCATTTCTTGCAGTGGTCAAGTCGATTATCTTATCAACAATGCTGGATTCCTGCAAGGCGGAGCAATCGAGGAGAACACCGCGGAAGAAAATCTTGCTCAATTCAACACCAACTTTTTCGGTGTTATTAACGTTACCAACGCATTCCTTCCCCATTTCAGAGAGCGCAAACAGGGCACGATCGTCAACATCAGCTCGCAGGGTGCGGCGTTGTGTATCCCCGGCGCCGGCATATACTGTGCCAGCAAGGCCGCCCTGGACGCTATTTCCAATACTTGGGCACGGGAGCTGGCGGACTTCAATATTCGCTGCATGTCCATCCAGGTACGTACCGAACGACTTTGGTGCTTTGCGACCGGTCCTTTTACTTGATTTAGGCAGGCTCATTCCGAACGTCCGTCGCGGAATCGGGGAACTTGAAGATCGCGGCCGACAAAATTGATGGGTACCAGGCTGCGCACGATTGGGTTGCGGAATTCAACATGTCTGCGGGAAAAGAACGCGGCGACACCAAAATCGCGGCGGTCAAGATCATTGAACTTATCGCGGCTGACCCTAAGCGCGCACTCCCTATGCGACTTGCGCTCGGGGAAGATGCGTACGACAATGTCAAGGGGCTCGTCATGAAACAGCTGGAGGATTTAGAGACTTGGAAAGCAGTGAGCACTGGAACAGATGTCGTGGTCTAACTTCTGGGTGAGTTTCAACGATGATTGGGAGGATAGATTTCCTTATCCCCGAAAATCCCGACAGAGTAACAACTGAGCGATTCGAGGATGGATTTGTCTAGCGTGAATGTGGCGAAATAAGATTTCAGTCTTTAAACCAACTATTGTTTGTCCCGATGAATCTTCTGGCAGCTCGATGGCCAGCCTAGCCGTGACAAACTCCCAGCTCGGCATCTTTTATTGCCTTCAACCGTGACTACCGCTCGATCCTCACTTGTAGATTCCTCGCAAAGATTTGAGCATCAAGTCCCCTGTCTCCGTCGGATTCCGCGGTCAATGTTCACTCCAGTTGGAATCCGTTCGGCGTTGTTTCGGAAGATCCAACACTTGAGATCGCGGACATTGTTTCTCTGATGCACACATTTACTAGGTCAAATCCTTCTTCCCTAATGTGATATATCGATTTCTGGCCCAGCGATACCACTTAGGCGGAGCGAGCGCAGGTAGGCCTACAGCGGCCGTCCAATCGCCGGCTTACAAAGGCAATTCCTACAGAATCTCTTCACCTGACTTGCGAACCACCATAGAACCCATTCCATGAGCTCATGTGCGTCATGGATTATCTCCCACATTCACTCCATGAATAGCACTCGGCGCCCGCGTTTTCTGTTTATAAGAAAACGAAGTTAGCTTCGAATATTATTCAATCACAATGACTCCCACCATCCCACAGAAAGCTAGGGCCGCTGTAATCGAAGCATTTGGACCAGAGCTCACTCTGAAGAGCGACCGGCCAGTCGTTCAACTCTCTGCGCTCGCTCCCGGGGAGTGTCTTATCAATCGACTACGCCGGTGCGAATGCGAGCCATCTTTCGGAACGCAGCACTTATAACTTTTGAGTTGCATCTCGGGCGTCTGTCACTCGGACCTCCATAGTTCATGTCACAGAGGGCGGATGGGGTCAGTCTCTCTAGACAGACGCTTGATTGGTTTCTAACTCGTTCCTCGTTCCAATCAAGGATGGGGTCAGGTTAAAATTTCAGGTCCTTTAATCTGCTCGCAACTCGTGTGCTGACCATTTGATATTCTATGTGCCGCTCAGAATGGTGTCACTGCACAAACACGCCCCCTTCATCGCACTTTTCAGCCTCCTCAGCGTCACCTTCGTTCTACTCAGCGTGGCCGAGTTTAACCAACTGGAGAGGTCCGTTTCCATGCTTCCTCCATTTCGTAGCTCCATCCAAAGCTACATACGATTGTATCTGACCCTGACTTCGCTCTGGTTCATTTTTATCCTGTCTTCTGTTGTCATGCTAATGCGCCTCAGCAGCGCAAACACCGCCGGCGGATACACGGGTGTGATCACCGCCTTCATCGCGTATTACATTGGCCTCTCGGACCTCGCCGCCGCTGAGGGCTCGCCCTTGGAGCGGCTCTTTGAACGCATTGAAAACCTTGCCGGGTTATTGAATGTGTTCCCAGGCATATGTGGTGAAACCTGAAAACCTTGTTACCTAGATGAAGCCTGATTACGTAAATAGCAAACGACAATCAGAGAAGTAGTCGCCAAGGAGGCGTTCTGAATATTGAGGAATTTAACAAAACAAGCAAGATCATGAAACTACCAATATACTCAGCTGATTTCGTCCCTTCAGATGGAGTGAAAATTCAACTCGTCGTTGAGTACGCCCGTTGGGGCAAAATTAGCACAAAGTACAAGGTGCTGCAGCGTTTAAAGTTGGCCATTCATCTCAGGGGTTACATCCGTGGGAACGGGAGCTTTTTTTTTTTACGATTGAATATAGTTAGACGATGTGCTTGGTCTGGCTTTCAATTCGATCCACAGCCGGGAAGCCGAACCTGAACATTATCTGCGCTATCTTATCGCCATCAGTAATCCGGATCCGCCGTGTGAGTCATCCAAGAGTCATCGCTTCTTTAACCGGTCACCACGCAAAAAACCTCCGTCAATAATCCCTCAAGCTTCTCTTCGAGTCTTTGACCTGCGACCCCTCGGCTGATTGTTTTCACACATAGGACACAGACAGCTAGAGTCTTACAGCAGAAATGGCCTCAGATCTACCACAGGAATTAGTAGCCAAAATCGTCAGCGAATGCCGGGATGACATACCATCCTTGTGCACCTGCGCGCTCATCTCGCGGGGTTTCCTCCCCTGGAGTCGCCTGCAACTATTTTCCTCTGTGCGCCTCACCGGTCGCAACGTCTACGCGTTCCGAGCCCTCGTCGCATCTTCGCCCGCGGTCGCGACATATGTGCGCCACCTAGACATACCCCTGGACGATGTCCACGGCTCTGCCATCCTCCCGCCCGAGAGCATGGCCCAGCTCCCCAATGTCACACAACTCTCCGCGCACTGTGACCCCTTCGGGCTCCGCCACCTCTCGCCCGCGCAGCAGCGCCTCCTCTCCGAAACGACGCGCCAGCTCACCACCGTGGATCTCTTCATTGACCGCCTCTGGACCCTCCCGGCGTGGGCCGCGATCCTGAACGGATGTACGGCGCTCACGGAGCTAGTGATTCACGCTGAGGCCCCAGGCTGGGGCTTGCAGCAGGACATCGTGCTGGAGATGCCGACCGCGCCGCCAGAGAGCACCCCGCGACTCCACACGCTGCGCATCTCGGGGGACTGCCGGAACCTCACCCCACTCGCGGACTGGCTCGTCCCAAGCGGCCTCCTTGGCGCACTGCACACGCTCGCAATCGACGTCCTGTACCTCCAGCCGGACTACGCCGCGCCCGACCGCCGCCCACCGCTCGTTCTCGCTGCCGCGGCGTCCCTCCAAGTCCTCACCCTCCACCTCGATCCGCGTGCGTATTTCTTTTATCTCACCTAGGTGTTCTAACCTCCCCCACGCAGCCATGCCCCTCACCACCGCGCCGGAACCCACCTCCCTCGCGTCTTTTCCTCTCCTCCACACGCTCCACCTCAAGGATGGCCCCGATGCCGAGCTCGACGCGTCCTTGTTCTGGCTCTGCACCTTCCTCCAACCGCCTGTGCTCGAGAATAGAGCACTCTTCGACTTCTCCGCCAGCGCCCTCGAATACATTTCCGTCGACCACGGTATGATCCGGTACGACCTCCTCGCAGTCCCCGGGCCCACCTGGGCCACGCTCGAGTCCGCCATCCTCGCTGCCTCGCGCTTCCGTACGCTCACATTCAAGGGGTACCAGAAGTACAGCATCGGCGCGCCGGACGCCTTTGGGCACTTCTCGCGCACAGTGAAAGAGAGGCTGCCAGACTTGGAGGCTCGAGGGTTGTTGCGGATAACGCACTGATGAACGCCCGCAGACAGCGCAATTGAACCATTGGAGCTCTGTCAGTAAGAGGGGCAGCGTTTTTGGATTTACATCCGATTCACAAGCAACGTAACGTAAGATTAGAACTAGCCATTCCGGTTCCATCCGATATGCACTCGAGACCAAAAACGCTCCGATTATTATATCGCTGCTTCCCCAGATTTTCCACGGACAAATTCTACGATATCGAGTAGGTACTTTTCTTTGACGCCCTCCGGCTCGTTGTGTAACTCGTGGTAGGCACCCTGAGGTGCCATGCGTTAGCGATCTCATACCCCTTGGAAATGGAACAGGGAAACCAACTGGGTGGGTAATGAGTTTCTTGTCAATGGCCGGTATCTTGGCGCACAGATCCGTCGTACTTTTCACTGAGGTAAGCTACTGAGCATTGAGCGAATTTCAACTGTCAGATACACGAAACTTACGGGGTCGGCGTCACCGTGCAGGAACAAAACCTATGGGCTAAGTAAGTTCAACTGCGGAATATAAATTCTCGAGCCACCGTATGTAGACTCACAGGTATGTCCTTCGGCCAGTGGACGTAGTCTTTCTGCAATATTCTCTCTCCCTGATCATACGCCGTCAATGGCAAGTCTTACTGTTGGGTAGAATAATACAAACCGCCGTCAACATGTCCAGGAGACTGCGAAAACTGCCGGGCGACATGACGAACGGGTCCGCGGCGTATGCGGCATTCGTCTCAGGATTCCGCGAGATTTGCTGGATCAATTCAATTATGAGGTCCAAAGATGCTGGACGACTGCTGAAGACGCACCTCAGGTTTAAGCCTGGTTGGGTATGGCGTGTACGGTGTCAACGACGCGACCACGGATCCGATCCAGATAACTAGGCGGGGCGGAGGAGTAGTGAGGGTTAGGCACGGGGCGCTGGCGATGACACCAGACACGGAGGAGATAACTGGGTTCTTCGCTCTCTCGACGTCGCACATCAGACCGAGGACAATGCCCCCACCCTGTATACTCTCAATTCCGTAATATGACGGGGACGAATTAATGAGGAACGCACCATGGAGAAGCCCATTAGAAAAACCGGCAGCTCAGGAAACTCCTCACGAACATGTTTCAGCGCCCACTCAACGTCGTCCAGCTGCTGCTCCCAGTCTGTTTTGCCGTACGCCGAGGTCGCGCTCCTATGCGTCGGATGCAGCGCGGTCTGCCCGAACCCGCGGAGGTCGAATGCGAAGACGGTGATGCCGTGCACGGACGAGAGCTCCTTGTGCATAGCCGTGTAGCGCCCACAGTGCTCAGCGGCGCCGTGCACATAGACGAACACCGCCGTCGGCCCCACAGCCTTGAACGTCCGCGTGTAGAAGTTGGTGCCGTACGGCCCAGCGAGCCACGCCTCGGTGTAGTCATCTGGGAAAGCCATGTTTAGGGCTAGATGATGGTTAGTCTGGAGGGCCGTGTTGGTGCACACGGAACACAACAGCGGCAATTCGAATCCCGCCGAAAGTCCGCTGTAGGTTGAGACCCGGCCTCGGGCGGAGAGGTGGGGCTAGGACCTGGGAAAGAGCCTTATACATCACCGGGCTTTCGCGGTGAACTAGCGAATACGGCGTGGTCCGTGTGCACCGGCACCCGGCGCACTGAGCGCCCGCCGCCGCTGTCCGGAGCGCCAACAACGCGCTGTCGGGTTCCTCCGAAGGAATATCTCTGCAATTTGGACCGCACTTCTACACACTCGCACATGCATCGTTCCTTCCTGTCTATGTCGCATAATCACCGCCTCGGTTTATCAGTCATTTCCCTTACCGCGCGACACTTGAGTCTCGGACGCCATTCCGTTCCCACTGAGTCCGTCAACTTGAGACCCCGCGCCAAGAGGATCGCCGCCCATTCGACCCACACGCTCTTCGCAATCTCATGCCTGGAAACGTGGAAGCAATGATCCCTTGATGATTAATGCGTGCCCGACGATGTCGGAGAGACTGTGACGTACTCGGTCGTGGGCCACTGGAGCGACGGGATACACACCGTGCGTAGCGCGCGCAGGTGCGATACGTCCATCGCCTGGAAGAACGCCTCCCGTTGCTTCTTTTCGGCCTTTCCTTTACTGTGCGACAATGACCTAGGATGAACGGGGCGAGATGAGGGGGAGAGACGCACGTAGTGTACTTGTTCAAGATAAGTTTGCTGAGCAAGGCGTGCTTGAAACCGGCATCCAGGGTGCTACAACCGAAATCCTACAACGTGACTGTGAGTGGGGAGCTGAATGCGGAGCCAAAAAGCACATAGTCGTCACGCTCCTCGATGCGGCAGGTGAGCGCTGTGATGTTGGGACATAGTGCCAAGACAGTCTGCTTGGAGATGGTAGCGTTCTCGACTTGAAGCTCGTCTAATTTGGCACCGTGAGTCTTGAGCAAGGTGATGTCCCAATCCCCTTTGAGTCCAATTGTAGCGCGTCGGAGGCTAGGGAGCCTAGAAGCATGAAAAATAAGAACAACGGATCCGGGTAGATGGCATCGATGTAAGGTATTCAAAACGTACTGCATTTGAGAAAACACGGTGAGAGCTTCGGGGCTCTTCATGCCGAGATATTCCAGCGCCGGGAGCGCCGCCGCCGGTACCTTATCCAGCGCGCCGAAGAAAGGAGATGTACTGCCTCGCGTTAAAGAGTCCCTACATTCTCACGTGAACGCGCGTAACGCTGAAAAATCGCGGGCGAGTGTTTAGCTGCATCCACTTTGAAGTTAATACCAGCGAACTCTTGGAGAGTGCTGCCGACCGTTGTTGCGAGGGTGATGAAGTCCGACCACGAGATGGCCTCGAAACCGACGCCTTCAAAACCGCTTCCAAGTAGGTGGGTGAGATGGCTTGTGTGAGGAAAGATCGAGGCGAGGGCCCTAGTGGCCATACAAGTGCGTTGGCGTACGAAAAAAGAGATCTCGTGGTCTTGGCGCACGTCTAGTTCCCTGATGTGTTTACCGAGGGTGGGCTGTGCGGAGAGAGCATTGGCAAAGCTTGGGAAGTTGGCCCGGTCGCTGAAGATCGGGTAATAGTATAAATACGGGCGTGCAAGACGCTACGAAGAGATGTCGTTAGTCGAGCCAACCCGCCGAGTACGCAGGACAGCACTCACGTGGAACAGCTTGGACAGTAACAAGAACTGCAAACGTCCAGAATTCACCTTTTGATCTGGAAGCCTCCACGATGGTGTGTTCGCGGGGTGTTGCTCGAGGGATAGCATGGCGAAGAACAGGACACGGGACCAAATGCGCTCGAGGATTGCTGGCGGTGCAGATGCCATGGGGCAGAATGAGGGATCAATAGGCGGGACGATGGGAGAGGCATGATACGTTGGGGACTTTGTACTGGTCAACGGCATGCTCGCGTCAATAGTAAGAAAGCAAGAAAAAAATAATGGAACGAACGAAGTGTCTTCGTATCGTAGCAGCTCGTTGAGTCGGTGGTCTGTGGATATCGGGCGTGTTTTCATGGTCTTCTTTGGATCTGTCCGGATTTCTATGGCCTTGAGAGAGGGTTGCTGTGCAAGTTTCACGAGGTAGGGAACGAGACACTCTTGAAAGGATGGGAATGATACTGTTTCAATAGTCGAGGAGGAACAAATTTGGAACAGAATGCTCCTCGACCGAAAGCGTATTTATACGAGAAATTGATAGTGTTCTACACGAACGTTCAGCGTCCAGTATCTCAGTACAACGGAGTAGAAGGGATCATACAAGGTTTTTCCAGTTAGGTACACAAATCTCTAGCGCTTGCACAAGGTTCAGGACCGCCTTGTTCCTGAGGGGATACAAAGAATCATCGAAGATAATGAGACGAGTCGGATCAATCAAAGGCAGCCCGTTAATCAGACCAGAAGACGAATCCGAGGAGTTAATCTGGAGGGAAAGGAAGAGATCTTTGACGTTCCTCGTGGTTCGGAGTATGGCGCGCATGGCATCCCCAAACCCGCCTTCAGCGCGCAGTTTCTTGACGAATCTACCGAGCTCTGGTGTGCGGGTTAGCGTGATCTGAAGAGCGCGCGCCTGGGCCTTGGAACGTATGACAGCGACGGAGTATAGGAAAGGGGTCGCGACACGTTGTCACGATTTGCAGACGAGAAGAGTAGAGGCGCTCGACCCGGCGGCAGGAGATGCGAAGGGTGACACCCCGGGTAGTGATGTTCTGGCTTTGGCCTCGGGCCAAAAAGCCACGGCTTTCTGGCTTGGCCTTGGCTTTGGCTGGCCGGTAACTGACTTGGCTTTGGCCTGGCCCGGGATTTTGCCGGGCCAAAGCCAGAAATTGCCATCAAACACCGCCAAAAGCCATGGCTTTCTGGCTTTCAGGCCAAAGCCAGCTTAAGCCAAGCCAAAGCCATGTGGCCTGGCCTCGGATTTTGGAAAGCCAAAGCCATGGCTTTCAGGCCAAGCCAAAGCCAGAACATCACTAGACACCCGCGACGTGTCGGAGAACATATGGTCGGGAACTGTCTAAGCTGGAGAAAGGATCTCTGAGATGAGCTCATCTGGGAGCATGTCGCTCATCGTGAGTCTGCGAGCGGAGTGAGATGGTGGTGGTAAAAAAGAAAGAGCGCGACGCGTGACGTCACAGGCGAAGCATCACCAAACATAATCAGATGGGCGGCTCGCCGGACCGGACTTGCCCTCAAGACTCAAAACAATCGCTTCAATTGATATCGTGTTCAAGTCGCGCTCTCCGATGCTCCTCTGGTCAACTGTATTTTTAAATTAGGAAATCATCAACTGCCAATATTAATGGACACTGGCACATGATGGATTATTGAGGCATCTATTGGAGCAGTGAAGCGAAGCCGACACAGAAAAAATGAGGGTGGATTAGTCCCCGACCAGTGACCGCTAGTTCCACTACTCTAATTCCAAGTTACAAATGTTGGGCTACAGCCGGTGGTACATCACCCATCTGTATCAAACAAGGTAACCCCGTCTGAGGCTGATTCATATAGACCGCGAAGTTCGAAAATGCCCATAAATACCATGGATTCCCCGAACAAACACATCAAATAACGCGGACAGCGCATACGAGAAAGAAGATGCAGTTAATCCCAAGGGGCGGCAAAGATTAAATTCCCGAAGGACAATGCTACCCCTGGGTGGGGTGGGTGGGTACTGGAATTTGTACCTTGCTGAAATTTTATTCACATCCTTGAAATTTTGTTCCGAGCCAATCCGAGCCTGATTGGAGTCGACAAAAATCTCAAACTATCTGACTATCACTTTAATTCTTGCCCAATTTCAACAGATCTACAATCCCTGGTGAAATGCTTCTGTTGTTGATCTAAAGCTGAATACAGGGACAAGAGCAGGGTATCACAAAGATGGGTCGTAAGTCTGGGGCAGGCACAGAGAGTGATGGTAGCTTAGCAGCAAGTAATGACTGTGATTTTTTTTCATATTCGAAGAAAAACAGATGACTATTAAGCAGAAATGGGGGTGGGGTGGGTGCCCACAGGCCGCAAATCCAGTGCTGAGGATGAAATTTTTTGTAGGGTGGGGTGGGTGGGGGTCGATTTTCAGTGGTTTTGAAATAAGGTGGCTATGTCCCCCAAAATTTTATTGTCGCCGCCCCTTGGTTAATCCCGTCGCGTTTCGGTTTCTGATCCCGAGGACAACTCGGGAACCGGATGTCGGACAAAAATGTGGCACCGCCAATTTCAGGCCATTTCGACACCACTGATCCGTCCAGCGCAAGTTGATCTCTCTGAGCGCGGGGGCATGTTGAGAGAGGAGCAACGCCGTGCAGAGGGTACTGTCATTCGCCAGGTATCGTTTATCGAGTGAGAATACGCGCAGGCGAGGGAGATTGCCTAACTCCGTGTGCAATGGCTTGCATATCCATCCCACTACCAGAGCATTTATTCAATGTAGCTCGCCAAAACGACGGCAGGGTACGCACCTCTCTGATCTCGGCTTACTCTACAAAAGTCAGTCGGAGGTGCACCAGCGCGGGACACGAGGCCAGCCGCCCGCGCAGCGCGCTGGGCCAGACACCGTCATTCAGCCGCAGATCGAGGCTCGTCAGCACGACGAAGCTCCAGAGAGACGAAATGAGGCGCTCAAGGACCCCGTGCGAGACGGGCGCATACGTGAGGTCGAGAGTCTGTATCGCGTGCGCGCTGGCAGCTGCTCCAGGCGCCGACGAACGACGCGAATAGTGGGAGCGCCGCGGGCGCGAAGATCGTGTGCTGCGGCGCACGATTTCAGGTGCGAGGCTGGATGGCCAAGTGCCGGATCATGGGGTGCGCAAGCAGGAAGGTTTGGAGGTGCTGCAAACGATGTTCGACTTCGTACTGCATGGGAGTCGAGCTAAGCGAACGCAGCCGTGGCTAGCGCCCGTTTGTCAGGTCTCGGATGGGGACGAATTGCACCGAGACGTCCAATGAGGTTATGTTGAGCAGCTCGAGATTCGGACACCGTCCTAACATGTGCCAAAGTTGGGTTGGAAAGCTCCATCCCTTGCCGCCTGGAAGTAAATCCATCGGTTCGCTTTAAATTTCTTTGGAATAATGAGCGGACTAAGATTTGTTTTTTACTCGCTGGCTCAGCCATTTGGTGCCCCACGCACAGAGTCAACGCCGAGAGTTTTCCCAATGCGAAGGGCTGCACGATGATAAATGGTCTGAAGCGTGTGAGTCGTTTGAAAACAACGCACTTGGCTACGGGGATCAAACTCCCTGAAAGCAGTCGTGCACCGGAGGATTTTCACCTCGCAACATCGAGATCGGCGTCAGGGCCGCCGACTTGGAATTTAAGAATACCACGCGCGAGGCCCTTAGAACCGTCCATAAGCGGTCTCCCGGAAACTGCCCCATCCAATTCGAAGGTGTGCAGCCCGTCCAGGTGGTTCGTAATTTCCGTGACTTGATCTACCACCCAAGCCTCGTCTACAGTAGTGTCGGCAGCGGGCCACGACAGCCGGTAGTTTGGCCGCAGCCGGAGCTCCCGAATGTACCCGCAGACATCAGGATGCTGCCTAAGCATAGGCAATGCGGTGACACACGCGGGGCTGGATCCAAGGAGCATCGAGCGGTACAGTCGCGGAAGAAGGAAACTGTGCATTTTCAGGGACTGTGTAAAACAGAATGACAGGGGGCTGCATGGTGTATCGGTAACCATCGCTCCTAATCTCTGAGTAAATCGGAGATTGCCGGGCCTCGCTAAGATCGAGGGTTCAAACCCCGGCTAAGCCGTCACTAGGAGGGTTCTAGTGGGTATTACCTAATTTAGGTTGAGTCCCACACTGTTCGGCATCTGCCGTTCGTGCGTAAATGCATTCCCGCCTTTGGAGTAGGGTCACATGTCCCCTACCAGCTTTGCGGACCAGCGGGGCTAACCAATTGTTAGTTGCCAATGGTCATAACAAACGCACCTCAAAAAAAAAAAAAAAAAGTAAAACAGAATGACTTCAAGACAAAGCAGATCCCAGTGGCGAGCAAATCGATGCACGGCGAGGCTCAGGCTCAAGACGTCAGAGGTAGGTGTACATTCGGCGATTTCGAGCAAGATATCGTAGGGCAACAGGGCGATGTGCGGTTGGGATTCTCCGATCGACGTCCCACTTATCCCCATGGTCGCTGCTGAAGACAAGCTGAAGGAGATGGTGGTTAGAGATAGAGCCGTGATGCCAGTGGTACGTGTTGAGATGCCGTCGGCGACGGTTGCCGGCGTGATAGGCGCCCGTCGGCGCCTAAGATGCCTGCCAAATTTCAGGGTTATTCCGGAGCAACAATTCTCTGCAAATCATACTGCATCCCGGATTCAAGACTGTTTATGCCTGATACTACATCAGAGACCCCAGGCAGCCGGGCTAGGAAACAGTCTCGACACTGTTACCGAGATTCGTTTGGTAAGCGCATTGTTGTAACCGGCCGTCCTTGCAATACGAGCCGCTAACGCTTTGCTGTGCAGACTTGAACTTGAACTGATCCGACATTGTGAATTACACCACAAATAAAGGACTAAATATAGGTACACAAAAACACAGCCGACTATGAACTGCGTCGTTCACTGGGCTACAACCGCCAAGCGCGATGGACCTAGATGCGCTCGCAGCGAACAGAGCTGAATGCATCGTTGAGGAATGCGGGGAGCGTCCCGAAGCCAGGGTTGGTCCCCGTGTACGTGTCACCGTTGCAGTTGCTGTCCCTGCTGGAGCGTCAAGAACTGCGAGATATTCAATTAAATCGGTGAGGGACTTACGTGTACAGGGTGCACGACCAACCGGCGTCGGGCCCGAAGCTCGAGATGTCGTCGTTGAACTCTCCGGGGAAGTTAGAGCACTGGTCGGCGAAGAAGCCGTAGTTCTCGCAGTCTCCGGCGAAGTTGGCGTCGGTGCAGATGAAGACGTGCCCGTCGACGAGGGCGGCGCGAGCGGCGGGGTCCTAACGCCGACGTTAATTAGCCGGTCTGCAAACTAGGTGGTGAAGAGGGCGCGTACAGCAGGGGCTGCGCTGACGGTGAGAGCCGCAACTGCGGCGGCGGCGAGAGCAATGAAGTTGAGCTTGAATTGCATTGCTGGGATGAGGGAAGAGGCTTTGCTTGCTTAGACTGGAGGGAACTGGAGTCTGAGGTTGTAGCAGCTTTGTCGAGGCTTTTATCCATCTCGAAGTTTCTTTATTTAATGAAGCTGACGCATGATAACTGGGTCTCATTATTAATTGACCTCCGCCACTTACAACATGGACAAGTGCTTTCTGAGAAGGCATGCGTCATTTTGTTAGAGTCATCGCTCGGGATGCGGCCGCCGAGCCATGCACCGAGAATCCGCATGTCGCCGACCAGATTCAAGATTGATCATGAAACAAAGACGAAGGTTCCCAACCTCCGAGATTATCCGTCATCGAAAGCTGCAGACGTTAATATGCTGAGTCCGCATTATTGATTCATTTATCCCCAAGTACATGAAGCTGGAGACGACGGATTGATGTGCGCTTTCGGTGGATGAAGGCGCGCCGCCCAGAGCGCGGCGTACTTTTGGATTATGAGCTGTCTCGGCCAGTTTCGGATTTCGCATATAGCACTATGAGAGGAGCAAGAAGGGCACACAACTGGATAGTTGACCGGCAAAGTATTTTGAAGCTGGGCCGCGCGGCGCCACAAACCCCCGAATCCAGAAACTCTTCATCATCCGGCCTCAAGTGAACACCGGATCCGACACAGTGCCAAGGATCGCCGTTTTGGCCGTGTATGCTCCGAATCCCTTGGCGTTCTAATAGTACTAGCACGCCCGATGTTTAGGCCTCCTCAGCTTCTCGCCGCGGAAGGCGATGTTAGAGCGTCCCATGAGCATTCGAGAACAAAAGTATTGATGGTCTTGGCCGGCCCAGTCTGCCTTGCCGATGTATCCCGGGCTTGTAATGGTCGGCGAAACGTCCCAGTTAGTCGAACGGCTACTCGACCGCGAAGTCGGGCCGTACCGGAGATAGCACTCAGGGATTGGATAACTTCCTATTTCAGTTACTTGACAAAGCCTTTTGCGAATGTTCTCGGCCTCAAGATGACGTCAAGTAAGCTAAAGATTCTCATCAAGTCGTGTTGCTAGTCCGCCAGCCGGCTGTTTCGAAATTCGCGTCGTGGCCTAGAGATGGAGCCACGGCATGGAAAGAATAGACGGGGGAGATGTGTGAGGTGGGGAGGATTCTAGGAACCCTAGGAGATTCCTTGGCGCCGGTGGTTACGGAAGAAGGAGGAAGAAAAGATTATTTATTGCGAGCTCGTGACTCCCATCATTCCCGACCGGACCCGACCGGCCTATTGCTGGAATTAGCTTTTTTTGTATTTCCAGTTTCAGAAGCGGTCCTCGCTCGAAGCTGTTACGTTGTATTCAGTTTCACAAAAGAATACTCGTAGCTTAACTAACCCTCGGATCGTTCGTGCGCTACCTTTCTAAATTCTGACGGTTTGACCTGAGTCCGGTTTAACTCGTTCAAGTCTAGATTTAACACCGGCGTGGAACCAGCACCAAAAGGCTCGTTGCGTCGAGATTTACCGCCTTCCAAGTTCCGCCGTAATTACCCGAGAAATCGACACCCCGACGACCATGGACCCATCATTAGTTGAACCCCATATGTTAAATCCCACATCGAAGAACGAACAGTAAGCCCCACCCATTTGTTCCCCGGATGTCAACTTGGTCACTAATATGTTCGCCCGCTGCTGTAAGGTTGGCCGAAATTGAGGAGCAAGAAAAGTATAAAAGCCTCGACAAAGCTGCTACAACCTCAGAGTCCAGTTCCCTCCAGTCTAAGCAAGCAAAGCCTCTTCCCTCATCCCAGCAATGCAATTCAAGCTCAACTTCATTGCTCTCGCCGCCGCCGCAGTTGCGGCTCTCACCGTCAGCGCAGCCCCTGCTGTACGCGCCCTCTTCACCACCTAGTTTGCAGACCGGCTAATTAACGTCGGCGCACCCCAGGGAGCACCGGCGCAGTCACGTGAGGGCCTCTTAGGGGGGGTTACGTTGTAGGAGCATAACCCCCCTAAGAGGCCCTGTAGGCGTCGGAGATAGTAGGCTTCTATTAGGTAATATGCAATCTTATCTGTTAGACATCTTATCGCTGGCACACGTGCCTCTCTCTTTTGCACCAGCATGGCGCCCGGTTTTATGTGCTCTGCACGCGCGGACCAGCCCGCCTCAACCTCTGGACCAGGCATTCACTTCACCAGCCCCATTAAGTCACGAGATAGGCGCAAAGCCCAGGTTGTTGTCCCCATGGGAGCCGGCCGAAGAGCAGAAAAAGAAAAAGCAATCCGAGCGCGTATAAACAAAATCTTGCAGCCAGCTGTCGCCCCTACACATCCCAGCGACTTGGGACAACCCATATCTACCTTTGCAGGCCTCTCAGAGCTGGGCAGTGACGTGGAAATGGATTGGATCGACGACCCGCCTACACCTCCGGCACCTCCGATGCCATCCTCACCGCTCCTTGGATCCACTCACACGCGTCAATTGGCGAGGGAAAGACGCCACCAGTCCTGGGATCTTCTCCTTCCTCAGCTTTTCACACCATTTGCCACGTACCGGCAGGCTAGTCACGGTCAACGGCCTACCCCCATTCAAAACCTCCTCCAGCATGACTGCACGGCCTCCTGTGGTCATCCCATCACAGCTCAGGTGCAGTGCCTCTACATTACACGTTTGTAATCCATATATTACAACTAATCTCGCTCTGAATCTCTCAGCCAGATCCAGAACAAGTTCATGTCATAACTTGTAGCTGTATGCCGGTCGCGGTACTCCTTGTTCGCAATGGAGTCTTCCCAACCTCCCCTTCTCAGTGTCGCACTGCTGTCTCCATCGACTTCCTCGACGTTTACCGTGCGCTTTTTGAGCGCTCGTGCGATGCAATTACAGCCCTTGCCGCTGCGCTCCACACCGTGTATGACCGGCGGGGATTCCGTGTTATCTCAACCCGGGTTGGCACTCAATGTATTTGGTTGTTGTTGTACTGACTCAATCCCCAGAATCCTGGCGAACTTGCGAAAGAGCCCTTCCGTGACGGCCTTGCGCAGGCTGTCCAATGGTACAGCAACTTGAGAACAGGAGTCCAGGCGAAGGTCGATGCTGTGCTTGTAGCTGCAGAGCAGTCTATTCTCCCTCCCACTGTCCTACCAAACCAAACCCCAGATATGGTGGAGCAGGAGGCGTCGGAGGAGGCGTTGGAGGCATCGGAGGCATCGGAGGCTACCACCCCCACCTCCGATGCTGAACCTATGGAGGGTGCCTCACATACTAATAGTCCACATGCACCAGATACATCCGACGAGCCTCCAGTACCACCAGGCCCAACACCTGGACGTGCTCACCGGATTCTACGAGACCGCTGCCCTGCCTGCTTTGGCCTCGAGACCTGGGGACGGCCACTTTCTGAGTGCGTAGCCTCTATCTGATTTTGTATCCACTGTCCTTAATATTTTTTACCAGCGGAGGGGATGTCCAACTTGGTGGTGATGGCTGCTTCAGTTATCGCCATCTGAAGACTGCAGGCGATGGGCCAATCTCTTATGACCCTTCGTATTTCATCTCCAAGGAGAAAATAGAGATAGTCCGAACCCGCATAATGAAAGCCAGGAGCAGGAAACCCCGCCAAGTCAAGCCTTTGATCCCGCAGGAGACTATTGATGCTTGCCAAGCTTCCTGGGATGCTGCAAATGATAAAAAGCAGAAAGTTGATCCCAAGCGGCATGATGCGAGCGGTGTTTTTGTCTTGACCTGCCGGCATTCACAGGTTCTTTTCTTGTGTGATATTGACACCCCTGGAGAGCGGCAAGAATTTATTGTTGCGCTCATGGAGGAGGTGAACAGCTACCTTCCACCCCAGGCAACAATTGTTCAAGCGTATGACGTAGGCTGTGTCACTGATCACAGTCTCAATCTGGTAATTTCATTTTTTCACTCCGGCGTCGGAGGCCTACCCTACCTACAGCTAATTGACCTCCTAGTTTCCCATCCTCAGCAAGGGCTTCCGTGAACGTGTCTGCTTCGTTATCAATGCCATGCACTCGTTCGGCCATCAGTGGGTCTGCCAGCTTGTTTACAGTCCTCGTCTTCGGCGTGGGCTGTGTTTAACAGATGCGGAAGGGGTGGAGCGTTTTTGGTCACGTATCCGGAAGTTAATTGGTATCACCAGAAACCAGTGGGTGAGTACCTTATTTTCCCCCCTCCTTCCCTTCCAACCCAATGCTAGAACTCCCGGCGCATCTGGATGATTGACCAGTATGCTGCATTTGTCAATGAGGAAGGTCGAAACAGCCTCGGAGGTTGGATTCATCGGCAAGAACACAAAAATTTGGCCAAGAAGCGCCAAGCTGCTAATAAGGTGCTTGCCGACTGCGGTGTCCCAGCAGCTGAACTTCGCTGAAATTGGGAGGAGCAGAAGGCGGCTCAGGCCTCCCTCCGGTCACGTGCGTTCATATCGGAGGCCTCCCTCACCTACTACATTAACATTAACATGAATACAGATGCCCCGGTTCGATTGAGGCGTGAACTCGACAAAGTTCTTTCCCTGCAGGCCCAAATCGACACAGTTGAGCAGTCGATCACAGATGTCAAGAACACCATTAAGGGCCCGGATGCATCTTCCGACTCTATCACACTACTTCATAGTCTTAAGGGAACACATGAAACTCTCAACACACAAGCAGAAGCATTGTATGCCTCCCTCAATATTCATCAGTCCTTCCCCGAGCTTCAAAACCTTCCTCTCGATTTTGTCCGGACACTTCTGATGATGCGGGACCTGAAGATCAACATTCGTAAGCGTGCAATTGGCAGCTTTTACGAATGGGAGAACCTTGACCGCGCGGTTGGAGGGAGGAGGGAAGCCCTCGGTTAGTTCACGTCGGAGACCTACGCCACCTACCTCACTAATGCATTACAGGTACCAAGCTGCACCAAGCCACGAGGAAGGCAATCTCAAAGCGCCAGCCAGCCCTCCTTCGCTCGATTGCGAAATTCAATGGGTATTGTGCTGATCTTGAGAGATTGAGGCCTCCGGGGTGTAAAATCCCAGTTCCATCTCCATTGTCGACACAGCTGAGTGGCCTCCGGGACGATCCTTCCCTACATGAGGATGTTTGGATCACCCCCTCTGAAGGTCAAATTCCTCGGTGGCTGAATGATTCTGATGTACGAGATGGAATACGTGCACTCCATTCTGCAGACAGGTGTGCGGAGGAGGCTGCTCGGCTCAACATTGAACGTCAAAACATGGCAACTTGGCTGAAGCAAGAGCTTTTAATTGTTGCAGCAGCCATTAACATGGTCACTGGTATGTACTTCCCTGAAGATTACGTATTTGTTTTTTTTTCATTCTCCTTTCCTGTGTAGATTCAGACCTTACTCTTGAGCTTCAGCTTCGATTGGAGTCGCTTGAATATCTCCAACTCAGCTGGGCATCTGCTATCCGCATTTGCCCTCAATCTTTGCCACATGTCGGTGGACAGGCCTCCTACGCTGTCTCAGGCACCTCCTATACCGCCTCCAACACCAGCCGACTTGAGCCACATCCCACCCCTCACATCAATTCTCAGCCTCCCACATACCCCCGTACTTCTCTGACTGTGATGGTTGAGTTGCACCCAGAGGAGGATCTGTTTGAGGAGGATCCCACCAGGCAGCTCACCTCCGACACCTCCGACACAATGGTCGCATCCGAGGAACTTGACCCAGGTTCCCTGTCGGATATTGATCATGATAATGTTTTGAGTGTTCAGGATATGCTTGCAAATCCTGAAGCTGAGGAGGAGTCAACAGGTGTGGAAGCGGACAGTTTAAATTTCGAAATCAAGTGGGAACCTTTGGTGCGACCACGTGACCTCCGACACTACCGTTGCACTGATTGTCATTTCTCAGTCTGGTCTCTCTGTTGACACTGACTTCCTGCAGTGCATCAAGGTGCATAATGACATGGGCTGGGTAGAACGAGGTCAAGTCAAACGGATTGTCTTAGGTCTTGATGGCCGGCCACGCATTGAAATTGAGCCTGACGACATCTCCCGCATTCAGTCCAGCAATGGCCGGCTCAACGGCTTGACAATTAATGCTCTTGCTGCAGCATTCCTCAACCTGCTTGGCTACCCCACCTCACCACATGCAGAGTCTGCGAACAAATGTGCCATTTTCAGCACCTATGACCTTCCCCGCATCCGGTACAAGGCCTCCGACGATGCTCTGTGGGGCTTTGTGAACCATACGAAGTACTGGGAGAAGTCTCTCTGGCTAATCCCAATCCATCGGGTCGATGAGGAGCACTGGGTGCTTGCCGTTGTTGATGTAGGCCACCAACAGATCTTCTTCTTTGACAGTTTAGCCGTCCGAGCCCGGGGCTGGAGGCAGGATATTCGGGTTTGTCTTCATCCATCCTCTCAGGTCATGAAGCTTATTGGTCTCAGGACATAATGGTTTTGATTACACGGATGGTAGTCCTTGCCAATCGCCACAAGCATCCTCTGCATGTGTCAACAGAGGAGGAGACTTGGATTGCCCGCCCGCTCTTTAAAGTGGTATGTGTTTTCCTAATTGAAACTGGATAATACTAAACTTGGTGCAAGGGGGAACCTCGTCAATCCAATGGGCATGACTGTGGCCTCTGGGTTTTGTGTGTGATGGCTGCTATCTTACGTGGCTATACCAATACTGGGGTTTCGGAGGCCCAGATGCCATATGTGCACCAGCTTTTCTCAGACCGTGTATTCACCATGCCTCGCGGCTGATTGTTGTTGACTGCTTCGCAAAATCAGACTGCGACGTAGGCCTCCTATTTTCTCTTGTACCATACTACTTTGTGATAATACTTATTTTATTACCCTCGTTCACACTCCATTATCAAACAAGGGCTATTTTCATGTTATCGAGCACTTGAACACAAAAGAAAACTACAGTTCGTGGAGGGACACCGCCTCCAGCGCTGCCTCCGACGCCTCCGATGCCTCCCTCCCTCCGCCTAATCCAAGAACTTGAGATGGTAAAGGTGGTAGATGGTACACGCCAGCCACTGGACATAGTGCCTGTACATTGAATGCTCCCTCGACTGGTGGTACTCGTGATAAATGTTGAGGGCCTTCACTCTTTCCCAGTCTGACATCAACTCCTCCACCTCCCTCCGCAGCTCAACCAATGCTGCTGCACGCCCGTTGATATTGAATTCAGCACGACGCTGCACATTGCGCTCGTTCTGTTCTCGCAAACGGACACCATGGAGGACACTCACGAGGGATTCCGTCCATCGATGGTAGGTGGCGGAGTAGGGGTCGGTTATATCGGTGTCCTGAACAAATGGTGGCTCAGCTTTCCAGCGGAAGAGATCACTTTCGTCAAGGGCCCCGGGCTTTGTGAGAGCCTCACGAAAGAAGGGGTGAGCCTCGGGCAATGGTAAATGAAACAGTTGCTCGATTTCAATGTTGAGAGGTGGCAGACCAAGGACTGAGCCTGAAAGCGGTGCTGAGTGGCTGGGGGGGTGCTTGGACTCCTTCCGAGTGGTCTCCGCGAGGTAACGGTTGCGGCGTGCTACTGCGCGCACTGCTTTACCACTAAAATGATGCCCCAATTATTCTCTCACAGCAGCGGAAATGGGCTCGGAAAGACTCACCCAGAAGTAGCTGTGTATTTTTTAACACTAGCTTGATTTGCTGAAGCACAGTCAGCAACTGTGAAATACTTGGCACGACGGCCCATAAAGAAAGTGGTGGTTCGGGTTTAAGTCCTAATTAGAACTTGAATGGATTTGGCGTACTTTCGAGCATCAGATTTCAGACTGCCCGGAAAAATCTAGTTTAAATCAAAACACCTCCGGGCAGTATCTCGGATACATGCCCGCATTTCATTGGAGGTGTGAGTTGCAGCTATGCATGCATAAAAAATGATAATTACTGAGCTCATGGTTATTCTCACTGTGATTGGCTGCCAAATGATGCTTCGGCTGCGTCTAAAGCCCGGGGCCGAGGGGCGCAGGAGGTATAAGGGAGGTGCGGGAGGGGTGCAGGAGGCGGTCACGTGCTGATGCACGGGCCAAATATTTGGACCGGCCTTCCTCTCTCTCTTTTCACCTCTACCTCACCTTCTCCCTCTGTCCTTTCCGTGCCGTGTGGTAAGCGATTACGCTCCACACTTCACTCTCCCACCTAACATCTTGTTCTAGGCTATTTGAGGCTGTAGTTTTCAGCTCTGGTTCACCGGCTGGGCTCTGCCTCTGTTTTTCCCCCCCGCTCGTTCCGTGTTTTTGGTGTGCAAATACCCCCCTCCTTCGCATTTTCTTCACTAACGAATGTCCGCATTGTTATTGGCTATAGATTTTCTCTCATTTTCCGCTCGGGCCCACCTCCGACCTGCTTTTTTGGCTCCGAATCCTGCTTGTTCTGTCTTTCTGGTAAGCAAACATCAGTTACTTTCGTGTTTTTCTTGCTAATGAATGGCCGTTTTGTTGCAGATCTCCATTCATTCATTCTATCACTGCTCACCCGCACCTTCAACGCACCTCCGACGCCTGTAGCGCCTTCCCTCCGCCATGGCGGATGAGGCAGCAGGAATATCAACCCCTCCGCCTTCTCATGCAAGCAACCCATGTCTCCTGTTTGCCCCCGACCCGGCAACTCTCTCTCCTTCCACGCCACTCCGCAACAGCGAAATTTTTGATTCCCCAACATCACTGAGCTCGCCCTACTCTGCTTCGGACTTCAGCTACGACAAGCCAATATCGTTTGACGTCCCCACGCGTGATGAGGAGTTTTTCCAGGACCCTCACCAGCCGGGGACAATGTTCTTGGCGTATGCGCCAATACTTGACCCTGTCGACATAGCCGGCATCGACCTGGACTTGCTGAACTCGGGCGCAGGCGACGCGGGGAGGGATGACAGCGGAGATGAGGGGGACGGTGGAGACGAGGGTGGTGACGGCGAGGACACTGACAAGGAGTTGGATGAGCTTGAGTCATCCAAACCACCCACACCCGCCCATTCCCTCCCGCCCCGCGCTGTGTCTCTCCCTCCATTCCGAATGCCATCACCGCTGCCGCCGCCGATCGATTCCCTCACGTCCCTCGCGGGATATGAGAGCGAGAGCTCTGCCGCCCCCAGCCCCATCAAACGTACTCGCGCAAGCTCTGCCGCCCCGAGCCCCGTGAGAGGCGGGCGCCTGTCGCTCGACCAGGTCGAGCAGGTGGGTGGTGGCGGCTTGCGGGAGGCTACGCCGCCTCGTGAGCTCGCATCATCGCGCCTGCGCTCGAAAATCAAACCGACTCCGCATGCCGCCTCTGTGTCGCGCCAGTCTGCTCAACAGAGATCAAAGGCCAAACTCCTCCCCCTGAGTTTTGAAGAGTATGCTACCCAGCAGAGATCACAATCGAAGTTCTTCGGCTTCCATGAGCATGCAGCGCAAATCGGCGAACCGCTTGCGATCTCCGACAAAGTCCGGGCACGCAATAGCATTAAGTATGTGTTGAGTAGCGGCGGTGCAGCAGCAAGTAGCAGCAACACTGGTGGTGCAGTGAAGAGGTTGAAGTCAAAGAAGGCTCTCGCTCCCGCATCCCCTACGCCTCCGTCGCCTCCACCGCCGCCTCCGCCGCCTCCACCGCCTCCTCCCAATCCGTTTCAGACGGGCCCAGGGGAGCCCGCCACTTCATCAACTGCTTGCTACTACCCTGCGCATCCTTTCCCAACCGACTCGACACCGGCGGCAATGGCGCCTCCGATGCAGCCGCCGCAACCTCCACTGAACCCCCCTGATCCATTTCAAACAGGCCCGGTGGAGCCTGCCCCCCCCCCTGCCCCCGCTCCTTATGCTTATTCCACTGTCAACGGCCAACCCGTACGATTGGATCCACAGCCACCATTGAGGGAGTTTATCATCAATCATTTCAGAAAAGTTTCGCTCGCTTCCCCTCCTCCGAACTTTGTACCCCCCACCTCCCTCATCGCCATCGACACAGAGAAGGACAGCTCCGACGACGAGACCAGCGGGAAATCGCCCACCGTCCCTACCTACCACGCCTACCACACCTCCGACGCCTCCGACGCCTCCGATGTGCCCGAGCATTTTGCAGAATTTGACAGCCCCGCACCCCCGGATGACCCGCATCCTGATCTCAACCTCACACTCTCTCCCGATGCCCAAGATGAGGACGGCGCCCATGCCAACGAGTTCGATGTTGGCAGCAGGCCGAGTCAAGCTGTGCTCGACCAGCTCGACACAGTGTTCGGGCAGATGAAGGAGCTCGCCTCGCAAGGGGCTACCGCGACCGGCCTCTCCGTGGGTCGAGTCTTGCAAGGTTTTGTACGACATCTCAACAGCGCCGGAGGTGTCGGTGGGAGGTCCAGCAATGCGTGGAATAGCTACCAAGTATTTGCAAATCACGCCAGCAATCGCTTCGCCGAGTGGCGGCGCTTCAACCCTGAATATGAGTGCGATGATGAGCAGGATGTGCCCCCGCTCACGACGGAGGTCCTTCAACACAACTGGAAGGCACTGAAGGCGGCGCACTCCCCCGACGAGCTGCGCGAGCTCTTTGATGCGGACAATGAGCTCTACAACATGCTGGCCGAGCCACAGACCATTGCCGCCCGTCAAAGGCTTTTTGCGCGCGTCGTGGAAGGGCTGCAGGCTAAGGTAAGTTTTGGGAATGTTGCAGTTTACCGTTACTGATGAGTCCCCTTGTAGCTGAAGATGCAGCTTGATGTTAACCGCTTCCAGAGCCTGCTTGTCATTGTCGGCTCTCACATTAATGAGGATGGGAATCTTGGCCAGATCATAGCCACCGGTGGTCTTCAGAAGCCAGAGGTGCGTTTTCAAGCATTTTACAGTGGCCTTTTCTTCTCACTTATCTCCTGTTCACAGTTCCTGGGAAAGCTCCAGGTGGCGGACCACGAACTTATCGGCCTTGCCAAGTCATTTGCATTGTAAGTTAATATTTATTTCACGGATTGTAGCTAACCAATTTCCAGTACCGAGCACATGGACACTGAAGTCTTCATGCCTCTCACCGCAGATGCCGCAGATACCTCCGCCGGCGGCTCCCTATTGAATCGCTCCCCCCCTGTCGTCAAGAAGGCAGCGTCGGAGGCGCTGGAGGCGCCGGAGGTCGATGTGGCGCCTCGGAAAACCCTGTCAGGGAAGGACGCAGCGGCAGAGCGTCGCCGCAAGGCACAGCAGGAGCTCTCGGCCGTGCAGAGCGCCTGGTCAGAAGCATCAAAGGAGGACATCGACTGCGACGTGTTCCACCTCTCAACAACGAACTCATGGGCTTGGTGGGGTATGGCCGGGGGGCTCATCGCCAATGGCTATATCATCAGAGGTTGGCCAGCCCACGTCCGACTGCCGTACGAGACGAAATCCACGAAAGCATCAGGAGATCTTCGGGCAGAGGAGCGCGCCTGGATGATGAAAGCTATCAAGGCGCGCAAGGTGCCGGGGCAGGGTCTTAGGTTCATCGCAGAGAAAGTGGAGCCAGGTGCGTCGCATTCTCTCTCATTCATTCGGGTGCTAACGAAATTTACAGACCAATACATTGTATATACCCATGATTACTCTGTTGAGCCCCCATCCGGCCCTCCGGACTCCGATGCTGTCCGCAGACACTGGGAGACGTCGAGCGGTAAGCCCGTTCGCATGATGGACGCAGGCCACCACATGTGGAGGGCCTGCTACGATCTTCTCACACCGGAGAAAGCCAGCCGGAAGCGCAACGCAATCCCGCCGGTAGCGGGACCCAATCACAAGGGGAAGGGACGCCAGCATTCCATCGACGACGATGACGAAGGCGGCGATGGCGATGGGTTCGAGGAGGAGGAGGAGACGAGCCCCCCGCCGCCGCCGTGCAAGGGCCCACCCCCGCCTGCCCCGGCGAAGAAGCCTGCACCTGTGAGGAAGCGTGCGCCCGCAAAATCTGCGACCAAGGCAACTCCCGCAGTGGTGAAGACTGGTCCCCCGAGGAATGCATTGAAGGCGTCGAAGGCATCGGAGGGACTGGAGGCGCCTCCGACGCCTCCGGCGCCGCCTGCTCGCAGGACTCGCTCGCGAACGCAGGAAGGCGGGGGACCGTCCAATCCCTGCCAGCAGGCTACCGCGCCGCCTGTCCTCCTCAAATCTGCCCTACGCCGTCCCATGCCAGAGATTGATGACGATGACGATGAGCCACCTTTACGCCAACGCAAGCGGAAGACGGTCCAGCTGCTCGATGACTCGGACGACGACTTCAATATTGAGGACGGCTCTCGCGCCCGCAAGAAGCGTACTGCGGGCAACGGCGGACCAGGAGGTCGGACGCGCGAGAGCGACGGGGATGAGCGTGTCCCAAAGCGCGCGCGGTCGACCACAACGGCGGGACCTTCGCGGCAGGGCTCGTCGAGGGCGAGGGCGTCGAGTTCCAGGCCCACACCTGTCCCACCAACTGCGCCTACCGCACCGCCTACTCTGCCTCCTGTCCCCCAGCCTGCCGTTGCTCAAGCAGAGATGCAGATGACCCAGGCAGTGGGCATTGCACTCACTGCATGCGGGTTCTCGCCGGAAATGATTCAGATGCTGCAGGCACAGCTGAACTCATCCCAACACCCCCCCGGCCCCCCTGCTCCGCCTGCGGCATGATGCCTACATCCTTTCGCTCTCATTCTCTTGCTCCCCGCCCTTCTTTTTTCATGCTCTCTCACGTGTTCTTGCCTCTCCCGTTCGTGCGCCAAGATTCGTGCATGTATTTCTCTTGGGGCAATGCCGCCCCCTCATCTTGGTCTTTTTTATTTCTTGGACTACTCCGGTTGTATATCACACCTCTCCCTGCCTTGCAACATCTTGTGTATCCCGCCCGCGTGCCCGTAGCATTTTGTATTACCATTCACATATTTTGTATTGCATCTACATATTTTGTATCCTAGCTGTATCTACTTTCTTGTTATACCTACAGTGATGCCTGCTTAAGGCTTGGAAATAAAATGCTGTTTACCTGTACTGGGAATGGGAGCTGGTGAGCTGGTGTGCGAACACGCGCGTCGGAGGTGGGAGGTGTGGGAGGCGGAGGCGGCGTGCTACGGGATGTGCCAAACACGGCGTGAAAAGATGTGCAGGAGGCAGGAGGCGGAGGCTGCATGCCACGGACGTGCCGAGAACGGCGCGCAAAAATATGCCCGTGACCTACAACCTACGCACCTACAGCGGGCCTCTTAGGGGGGTTATACTCCTACAAGGTAACCCCCCCTAAGAGGCCCTCACGTGACCGGTGACGGTGCTCCCCTAGGTGCGTCGGCGTTAGGACCCCGCCGCTCGCGCCGCCCTCGTCGACGGGCACGTCTTCATCTGCACCGACGCCAACTTCGCCGGAGACTGCGAGAACTACGGCTTCTTCGCCGACCAGTGCTCTAACTTCCCCGGAGAGTTCAACGACGACATCTCGAGCTTCGGGCCCGACGCCGGTTGGTCGTGCACCCTGTACACGTAAGTCCCTCACCGATTTAATCGAATATCTCGCAGTTCTTGACGCTCCAGCAGGGACAGCAACTGCAACGGTGACACGTACACGGGGATCAACCCTGGCTTCGGGACGCTCCCCGCGTTCCTCAACGATGCGTTCAGCTCTGTTCGCTGCGAGCGCATCTAGGTCCATCGCGACCTTCTGGAGTAATTACATAATGCAAAGTGTACTTCGCAGTTTGTAGGATTTCGGTGTGACTGGGCTTTAGTTCAGATGTGAATCCAGTATTTTAGCTCCGAGTCTATTGGCAGACGCTTTATCGATTCTAACTCGTTCCTCTACTCCGAGTCCGCTCTGCATCAAAGTTCGAATAAATGCTTCAAACAAATGTTCTTCCTGAATGAGTAAGCGCCATGATTATCACGAAATCCACGCAAGAATCCAATTCGTTCCTTTCTGGGATTTAATTTAGGAAGCCTCCCTAGCGCAGCTCAGTGCATCACGACGTTGGGTGGCAGACGTCTAGATAGAAAATGTAATGCTCTTATTTGTACTTTGTCGGGGTAAAGTCCAGATCTCACTAGCCAGACCATTCATACTCCTATGCTTGCAGAAGTAACTCTGGAGTGCTGTCTGGAAGAATAATTTCTCACCCACACGGAGTACAGTTACTAGAACAAGCAGGAATATCATCTACCTGGGACTCACCCGGCGACGCGGAGACTAGAGAACAGCCGCTTTCTGAGCGTTGCTCGAGATTCAGCTTCAGACTGATCAGAGGTTGCCAGATGAGCCCAGATAGGGGCTTCAGGGCATCGGAGTTGTCGGAATTGGTAGCGGGCCGGCCCCGGACATCGGACCGGCTCTTACCTCCACCCTTTCTCTGCTTTTGTGTGTTCTCCTCTGTAGAAACTGACTTACTGCTCGCGGGCCCAATTCCCTCAAGTGCTCGTTCTCTGGCCTTGTCGTCCTGCAATCCACAAGACAAAAACGGTCCTTTGACCATCGGCCGAGGCAATCGCTTGGCGATATCGATCGACCACGGACGCCCGGGGGTTTCAAGAAGGACCCTCGTAATTTCCCACCGACCCCATTTCCTATCTGTCCTCCTTCCCTCCCACCACAATGCTTTCTGCCGGTGAGCTCATATGGACTGCCTGCCGCCCGCTCTTCCGATTGTCAGCTCCTGCGCTCTCTCTCTTGTTATTCTCGATGTGACCACGCTCCTAGGATCATCTGTACTGGGTGTGGGTTCCTACTGACTAAGGCGGACCTCTTTCCCGCCGTCGCGGCGCAGGGCACCAGCCAGATTTTGCTCGTACGCTCGTAGTAGCACACCGCCGCAGACGCGCCGCGTGTCTACTGGACTGCATCACTGATCTCTGCATTGCCTGCAGAACATCACTTACCCGAGCCTCATGTTTTCCAAGATTGTGCCCTCGTTCTCGGCGCAGAACATTAGTTCACTCGGTATGTCTGCTTCTTTTTTCCATTAACTTACGTCGGGCTCATATGTATCCGGTGCTGTAGGGCCGATCGTGCTCGTCGCAGCACTGTATCAGGTTCTCGGCATATTCTTCGCGTGGATTGTGACGCAATTCTTCTGGGTACCGCATAGATTTCGGTGGGGGATATTGGTTGCTGGTGGATGGGGAAATGTTGGAGACATCCGTACGTCCTCTGAATTTGCCCAGAAATCTCAAATTTTTAACCGCCGGCTCAGCTACGGCTGTCGTTCTTAGCATCATGGGTGCCGCACCGTTCAACGGAAGTGCCGATCAGACTCTGAGTGTCGGCTATATTGCAGGCTTCATCTTTGTTTCCGTGGTACGTCCGGTTCACAATTATCCTCACCTTGAGCTCAACCGGGTAGATAACGTTTTTCCCATTGGGCGGGAATCGGCTCGTCGCTCTGGACTACGTCGGACCCGATGTAGAGCCCGAGGACGTGAAAGCGGCACTGCGGCAGCGGCAGAAACGCATTTTCTTGGATCTGCCGCAACGCGCCATCCGTTTCGTGGCCCGCCAGAAATCTGGCGCGGAAGATGGCCTCAGCGAGAAATCGCCTGCCGTGGCCGAGGAAGCCCGGGATGTCAGCGACGTTGAGATCAACGACGCGGCCTCCAAGCCTCGGCCGACCCCCTGCTCCAAACATGTTTCATTCCGCGACGGCACAGATGAGCCCCGCACGAGCGAGATTGCCTCGCACAGGTGGCACTCCCGACTCACCTCGCCCGCGCCGACTGCCACCGCTGTCGACACCGACCCCGCCGGCGACGTACGCACGAAGCCCGACCTATCCACGGGCACCGCGACCCCCAGGCCCTCGCGGCGGTACCGCCTCCCCCCTACTCTCGCCACCTTCCTCCAGAACCTGCTCATCCCCCCCTCCCTCTCCATCCTCCTCTCCTTCCTCATCGCGCTCGTCCCCCCGCTCAAGGCGCTTTTCATCGCCGTCCCCGGCACGCACATCCACGCAGCGCCCGACGGGCAGCCGCCCCTCGCGTTCATGATGGACACGGCGAACTTCATCGGCGCGGCATCCGTGCCCATGGGCCTCGTGTGCCTCGGCTCCGCGCTCGCGCGTCTACGCGTGCCCCGCGGCGCGTGGTCCACGCTCCCCGTCGGCGCGATCCTGGGGCTGAGCGCGGGGAAGATGCTGCTCTTCCCCGTGCTCGGCGTCCTGCTCTGCAAGGGCCTCGTGCGCGGCGGCGTTATCGCGCAGAGCGACAAGGTGCTGCAGTTCGTGTGCATGTATGTGCTCCTACGCTTCGATATAATGAGTTGATGGTTAATTGAATGCGGTATGTAATAGGTTCTTCTCGTGCCTCCCCACCGCGACAACGCAAGTGTTTGTGACCCAGGTGGCGAGCGGGACGGGCAGCGCGGAGCACCTCTCCGCGTTCCTCATCCCGCAATATGCGCTCATGCTTGTGTCCATGACGGCGCTCACCGCGTACGCGCTGCAGGATCTGTTTTAATGCTCGGGTTTCGTTGGGCGGTGTTCTCTGGGAGTTAGAGTCCTGGCATTGCATCGAGTATCTCAATCTATATTTTTTTTCGTCATGCAGGGAACTCGAATGTACGGATTGCAAGGTTTGAATCTTCGAAATACTCGAAATTTTTCACTGCAAGACGCGATGCAGGTGAGTCCAGATCGAGACCTAGATCTGTTCCACAGACCCCAAGCCGTCGACCATCGACCCGCACTCGGCGCTGCTCTGATGTCTGGTTACTCGGTGGTGGTGGTGAGAAGAAAATTATCCACCGAAGTTCCAACTGAACCTTCTGGCTCCCAGCTTGAGTTCTAACCGTTACAAGAAATTACCCCCCGCTTCCACAATATTTCTGAAACAAGGCTGGATCCGCGTCCTCTTCGGCCTTCCTTCTCCCCTGTCCAATGCCTTCCGTTTCGTGTGGGAGTTTGGAAGGAATCCCCTGACGTCCATTCGGCGTTTCCGCCCACATATCTGCGTTTGGGCCGTTCCTCCCACAGGTAAATAGGCCGCTCCTTCTCCTTCTCCCGATCTTGATTTTTTGAATAAGCTCCCGGACGCGGAGCTCTGTCATTCCAGAGAGCTTTCTCGCGGCCCAACATATAACAGGCTGCGACTCTTGTCCGGGTCCATCCCACCCCTTGTACCCGCGCGAGGAGCACCAGAACCATGATCGCCACTGCGCTCACTGCTGAACAGGTACAGCTGCACAGCGAGAACTTGGCGAGCACGGTTAACTTCCGCGTGTTTCCGGTCCTCGCAGAAACAGTGCTGTACGGTGCGTCTCGCTCTTTCCATATGGTCTCTTCAAGGCTGGTTGGTAATCCGCTCACACAGCTATTTTTACCGTGTTAATTTCAGCGTCGAGCTACATCCTCGTGTAATTATTTCCCTTCGGTATTTTTATTTCTGCTTACGCCTGAGACATAGAACGCGGGGGCTGCATTCGCGCTCAAGTAAGCTGATGCTGGCGGTCACCCTTGTTATGTTTGGGCTCTCGACTTGGGATTGGGCGGTCGACGTGCATCTGCTGCGGGATGACCTCAAGCTGTTCCTCCCCGCGGATCTGATCCAGCCTCCGCCCGATAATTCGCAGCGCGTCAAGATCAACACTGCTTTGCGCATTTCGCAGGCGATTATAAATAACATCTGCGTACGTCTACCACTCGGGCGGTCGCCGTTGGGAGACTGATGGGATATTTTGTAGGTTCTGCTGAGTGACTCGGTCGTGTGTTGGCGGGTGTATATCCTGTATGGGCGGAGCAAGCGTGTGCTATGGACGGCTGGTTGCCTCCTTTCCGCGCTGTTCAGTGGGTGGCCAATATCTTTCCACATGGTGGACACTGATAATATTTATTTAGCTGCGCTCTTCCTGTGCAACCTCACCCAAATTGGAATCGGTTTCCCGTCCGTCGGGAACCTCCATCAACTTTCTCCCGGCGATTTATCCATAGATATAATTGCGCTAGCGTTGTGCGCCCTTATCAATATGTGGGCGACCTCAATGATCGCGTATCAAGGCTGGTGCGTCCTCAGCAAGATCTCACATCACTCTCATATTCAATTAAATGAAGGCGCTGCTGGCGGGAAATACGACGCTATTTCAAGGGCACCAATCGGCGCACCTTTGCGGAGAGTATGTTGGTGCTGTTTGCAGAGTCTGGGGCTGTTTACACGGCACTTTGGGTATGTACCATTGCTACATTGAGAAGCTCATCTCAACTTGAGGGTGCAGATCGTCAAGAACATCATCATTATCCCGAGCGTGGAAGACACTGCATATACTTACTACGCCACGGTGCTTATGTACCAAATAACGGTAGGCTATATTCCATCCACAACAGCCAATCGAGCCTGATATCGCCATTGGTTCAGGGAATGTACCCGACACTTGTCATCATCCTGGTTGCCCTACAGAAATCGCACCTCGAGCATCAATTCACGAACTACGGCGGCGCCGCGGGGCGGAATAGCATCGGGTCGTCCGGAGCCTGCGATGTGGTCTTTGCTTCCGGGCCTACGATTTCTACGCGGTTTATCGGGTCGACTGGGAGATCTGACTTGCTTGTTTCGTCTGACTCCAACACTGCGCTGGGGAGTAAGGAGGGAGAGAAATCGTTGCTTTGATGATGATGCTTCCGGTCCTCGCGTCCTATCTGTAGGTAGGAAAGTATTTTCATCGCAGAGATCCTCTGACTATCAATGGACACAATGTGGAAATACGATGCTATCTACTGGAGCAATGGAGCAAATCCGGCAAAGATAAAATCAGGACAGAGCAGTCCCTGGCCTTGAGTTTCACATCCTACTCTAGTTGTAGAAAATGTTGGGGTACATCGGCCGGTGGTACATCAGCCATCTGTGCTCCAACGCGTCCTCCATTGAGCAGCGCTGGTTGGGATCTTCGCAAAGGAGCCCTCGAAGGACGTCGTGCCCTTGGAGATCCATTAGACTCGCTCTAAATTGCATGTGGAAACGCCGCGCACCGTCGGCAGAGAGGCGCTCGCGCAGAGCGTCCCATTCGAGGACGACAGGCTGCCCATTGACATGATGTCCGGACACGTGGGGACTTGCGAGCAAGAGCCTGGACGATGGAAAACCTCAGCGTCACATGTAAGCACAGGCGACAAAAAAATGCCCACATCGCGAAGAGAGTGATCCCGGCGCTCCAGCTGTCCACACGATGGTCGTACGTGCAGTGGTTCATCACTTCGGGTGCGGCGTAGTCGAACGAGCCGCGTATGTCCTGGCAGAATGGTCAAGATATGTAGACGCATGAAGGGTGCGCGTACCGTTTTTTCTCCCTTGGAACTGATGGCCAATCCGAAACCAGCGACCTTGATAAACGGTATCTTGTCACCGGTCAGGAGTATATTCTGGCACACGGGTGTTCATTTACAGAAGGAGGGCAGTAGGCGGAAGATTACTTCTGGCTTCAGGTTGCAATGTACTATTCCGAGGCGATGGACGTACGCCATTGCCTGGCACAGTTGGTACAGTATGTCGCGGCACGCTAACTCTGCTGGTGGCATCATTTCAGTCGAATGAGGCTATTTGTATGAAGTAAAGGTACTCACGCAGTCCTTGAACGAGTGGGGGTCCGTTCTCGCAGTTTTGTTGATGCCGGATTTCCTCCTGTAAATACTCGAGTAGCGTGCCACCTTCCATAAATTCCAGGACTATGTCTACATGCCTCGTCGCCCAGGGAATTCTGGATATATGTGGTGAAACTTACGGGTTCTTCCACCGGGGACTCCACAGTACACGGAAAGAATCTCCAGTACATGAGGATGCCTCAGATGTTCCAAGATCGTGAACTACGACCGAGTGAGCTATCTCCTAAGATGATAACTTAAATGCAAACTCACGTCTTTCGCCATACATCCATCCTCAGATTTATATCTATTCGGGAATCGACTGTCGTCCTGCGAAAATCATATGTTTGATGAGATAGAGCGCCGTGCTTTAATGCACTAGGACTTACACATATGACAGTTTTGACAGCGACAGCCCTGTTCGTGGAACGCTCCACGGCGCGATATACGGTACCATGCGAAGTGACGGCGATGAACTCGAAGTCGGTGAAGTCGTCCCGAAAGTCCGTCTCTTTAAATTCGGAGTCGGGTTCGGTAGGATTTATAGTCCGAGATACGCCCAGTGGTTTCGAAGACATAGCGCAGGTTCGCAACGGGGGAGAGCAGGAAAAAAACGAGAACGGCCATCGATGCGGCGTGGCTCACTCTTTATACAAACTGCGCGACCAAAGCCACCCCCAGGAACAATAAGGAAGGGGACATCTTTGTTTTTGGTAGCTCTGATGGTTTGACCTCGGTGCCACTGTGCTGGTGAAAGCGCTTTGAATCGTTGATGGTGACTGGGCCTGGCCCGGACAAGGTGGTACGTAATCCGATCATGATGGCGCTGATTGGCGCCTGATCTCAAATGCTGTGCGCGGACGTTTCTGCCTCCACAAGCCTCAAACTGCAAGTATCTAATTCCCGTTGCAATTATATATACTACGGACTCCATTTCGTCACTCTACTTTGGCTACTTTGGTTGGCCGCCCATCCTCTTCAATTTCGTCAGTCAGACGCCTCTTATTCAACCGTGCCGGGTTTTCCTTTGGCAACAATACCAACGCATATCCCAGTTGAGTTTTGCTCTCGGTGTGAGGTCTTGGGCGTTTTATATACTCATCGAGCTCCCCTTCCTCAATAACCTCTTTCCAGAGAACGGTTGTTTCCTTGAGATCATACGCGTGGGTGTAGAACGGAATCAAGGCACTCTTCGAAATGGTTTTCGTCCATTCCACATCAGTCCCTGCCAGCTCAACGGACTACACACCCGCTCCTTCACCCTGATTTTGAGGGTGTTGCTGAGTGAGTGGGGAGACAGAGGATGAACCATCATCATTATCCGCATCCGTCCCCGCCGACTCAGTGGATGGCACACCCGTTCCGCAACCCTGATTTCGAAGGAAGGCTAGGTGGTGTTGAGTGAGGGGGTAGACGGAGGATTCTATAGTGGTATCTCTTTCACCGCGCATGCCATGGTGAACTTCCCAATTAACTACCACAGGCAGTAGTTTTGTGTCTGCTATCTTTTGTGCGCTCTTGTACAGCTGAGAGTCGAAAGGATTCAAATCCTCTGCGTCTATGACATATTCCTTTCCCAGAAAAATTCCGCACGGTAGATGCAACCCAGACAAGAGGGAAGCGAGGGCGTTCGATTGCGAAACCTTTTCTGTGTTCGCCTCCGTCATTTTCTTTGATCGAGTGAGGCGGACACGATCACGGAAAATCCTGAACGAAATAAATCCTAGGTAGCCACCCCGTCCCCAGGGGGACAAGCTGCAGCGTTCTCCCGCGGCGAATGCGACCCAGGTACCAAGTCTGGTATGTGTGCATATTTCACCGGACCCTGCACACAACGCGTAGGAGGATTCCCAAACACGAGAGGATGTATCCCCGAGGCCCACCAAAATAGTTCCAAGTAGATCCGATTCATCATCATCACCAAGTTCAACCTCGCGGGAAGTGGACTCGCGTCTGTCCCGCGGGCCGTACAAATGGATGGCGGATGGGTCCACCCTGATATTGGTGTTGAAGAAAAACAGTGACCACAACCGTTGGACCTCTCTGGTCAGACGACGAGACACCCTGAATTGAAAGGCCGGAATTCGAATTTCTGCAACATCCCCAGGTTTAAGGCTTGTGTACCACTGTTTGAGGAGGGGTATTGTTTCCTGGTTCTTGCATATTTCCTTCTCTGAGCTCCTCACGAGTCCGTACTTGGTTGGACGGGCTTCCATGTCCCGCTGAGCACCCAGTTTGGTGCCGAGGCGACCTTTAAATTGACAGTTCGGATGCTGAATCTCGATACTGAATGGCAATTTGATAGATCCATGGGCTAGTAATCGCTTTTGAGGATTGCCTCTTAGATCTTCTATTGCCTTCAGAATCTTGGAATTTGTCAGCATCGGAATTACATGAGCCATAGAAATCGAATCAGCATCGCACCTCGGTACTGTGAAAATGCGTGGCGAAGTCTCCTGCCATCGGCAGAATGTGTATGGTGTCGCACTCATGCTCTAGCCTCCATTCTTCAACTAGTTGGGGCACGGTCCCGATTGGCTCGACCACCTGGGGAAAGAGGGCAAAAGCGTCGTTGTATCCGACGGCTGAGCGTACACTGCTTTGTAAAGGGTACATGAAGGATGGGCGTTTGAAGGACCCCGTGTTTTTTATACGTCGAGGGACCCACAGTGTGGCCACGGCCGGATTCGGACGCATTAGTTCGAACAAGGCACAACGCGATTGGTATTGTGTTTTCCCCTTGGTAATGAGGTAAGAATGGAGCAAGGAATATCGCACGGCTACCAATTGTACTTCTCCTTCTTCTTCACTGAATACCAGTCGTTATTGTCCGAGCGTCGTTGTTCTCATTCGAAAAATGATTGTAAGTTGTTTTAAACCGTCCGCCACGCGACCATCTAACTCGGGAGATGTGGACACACCGTGGGTCTGTCGAATAAGCGCATGAATAAAAAGACAGGCACCCAACACGCTAACTCATCAATTGCAGCACCATGTTGTACCCGCAACAAGTAATGTGCGATCTGGAGTCGAACTGAACCGGGTTTTGGACTGCTATGATTACTCTAATCACGGCTGCAAGAAAATCGGGACCATCCCGGTGCAAGTTCACGAATGGATGAAAAGCCACAAATGGAAGGACGAGCGTCCTGAAGACATCCTGATTGTGCAGACCATGGCAGGAGATATAACCGCTACCGGGCTTTATACAAAGGTACGAAACTCTTTGTTGTTACGGTTCCGCGTTAAACTGAACGCCACGAGACCGTGGCATCAATTAGGGAGCTAGAAACGCTCCAGGACCTGGTGGTGTTTGCGGAGGGATCCATGAAATTACCCTTCAGAATACAGGTTCAACATTCGAAGTGCGCGTATGATGGAGATCTGGGTGTCGAACTCGCAGCTGAGAGGGAGGATAGAGAGGCGAAGAAAGCGGAGAAAGTGGAGAAGAGCTCTGAATCTGATCACGGATGAGTCGGACTAAGAAGACAATTACGACGAAGGCGATCAGGATGGAGGCGTGGGGAACTTAGATGAAGAACTACGCCGGAAACAGAAAACGATCCCAATCCTTGCCAAGTGGTACAATGATCTCATGCCGGCGACCAGTTCCGGGAAAGTCCAAATTTCGGCCGCAGAGTTCGACGTGGATCCCGACACGAGAGCAAAGTCCAAAGATGGTGAACACGGTGCTGTTTCCACAGGCACATCACGGCGAAGCCGATCGCCATCTAGTTGTACGGGCCCGGGAGCAACTGTGAGCCAGAGCTCATTGACTTTGAGGCCGATTTTCTCGGCACAGTACTTATTGGCCTTGGGGATACATGCTCTTCTACCTCGACTCGCGGGGGTCCGCGAGGCGTTGCGTATAAACGCCAGAGCGACGCAGGCCCATCCCATACCAGACTTTATACCTGGTTCGCCTTCACCACAGGTTCCGATTACGCCGGGGCCAAAGATCGGTTGCCGGAAGGTTACATGGGGTTCATTTCATTTAGGATCTTCTGCACTCCTGGGCAACCGCGGGACACGCCTGAAACCATTCTGGAAACAAGAATCGGGGCGCGCTTAGCTCGTCTTCCTCTGCCATGCGGGATCCTTCTAAAGAAGGAATGTGTACATGCCGTGGAGGAGTTGAGTCCGTTTGATTCTCAGCTTTACAAAGCAGCCCAGGCGACAACGGATGCCAAGCTGCTCCCTGTTGTAAGGTATGTATAAGACGATCCAGGCCGATTCTGGACCACTCAGTTATTGTCCTCCGTTTACCCGACGACTGAGCACCACTTCTCTGCGTTTCGAAATGGATGGCAAAAGGGGGGCGTGCATGTCCAGTTGGCAACGACGGACGTGGAATGGATGACAGGCATTTCGAAAGACGCGCTGATTCCGCTCTACACCCCGAATCTCAGGTAAACCACGATTCTCTGGAAAAAGGTTATTGAGGGAGACGATGATGAGTATGTGAAACGCCCGAGACCTCACATAGAGAGCAAAACCCACCTCGCATATGCGCTCGTGCTATTGCCACAGGCGCCGCCAGCCCCGCTGAACAAGAGGCGTCGGGCTGACGAACTGGAAGACGACGAAAGGCCATGCAAAGTAGCCAAAGTAGAGTGACGGAAGAAACCGTTTGCGAATAGTTGTAGCGGGCAGATCACCTTCCGAGATTGTACGTCCTACAACTTGTTTGGCGGGCAAGAGCGAATGAGCTATTAAAATATCAACAGCACCAGAGTGATTTTGCCCGTGTATTGATTGGATTTGCGCCATTGATAAATTAGTACTGTATACAATATCTAGTCGGGGGCAGTCTCGAAGTCGAAATCGAGGGCAGTCGAGCTCGATCCAGAGACTGCATCAGCCCAAGCCGACAAACCAAGTCGCCGCGAGGAGCACGGTGCATGAAAGCGCCACGCTCGCCATGAAGCGCGGCATGCGTGTCTTCTGTTCGCGCAGCATCTCCTGTTGTGCGGTCCACGCAGCAGCCTGCGCGGCGGGGTCAGGGGGCTTGTAGCGCTGGCCCGGGTGGCGATGGTGCCGGTCGTGTGCACCGGGGAGCGGCGCGTGGGACGGCGGCCGTCGCGGGAAAGGTGGGTTCGTATGAGCGGTGGGCCGCGCACGGGTGGCAAACCCAGATGTGGAAGACGCTTGTCGCGAGGCCCGGCGGAAACGCGCCGCCGTATCGGCGAGGTGGCGAGCTTGGAGGGTGGAGGGTGCTTGCGCCGCCGGCGCAGGGAGGGTGTTGTCGTAGGCGCGGCTAGATTCCCGGACATCCAGGTAAGATTCTCGGATACGGGTAGCATATCCTAAACACGCACCGCGAAACGGGGTCGCGAAGGACGTTATAGGCTTCGGTGATCTCGTGGAATTGCGGCTTCTCTTTATGGTCTGGGACATCAGGGTGGTGCTCCTTGCTCAGCTAGTTCGTCCCCCTTCAACCTCCCTTATAACCCTGGCACAAGAACCTGACGCACCGAGAAAAATGCAGTCTGCGAGATGACACGCGATTCAGCACCAATCGACGGCACCAATCGATACACACCTTGACTTGGTCTGTCGTAGCCTCACGGCGTATACCGAGGGTATCATAGTGTGTGCCCCGCCGGCACCCCGTCGAGGAGAGCGCTCGGCGGTGCATGTCGCCTGTGGAGGTGGTGGAGAACCAAGAAGGTCTGTGACGTCACGGATCACGGTCACGATGGGCAAAGGCGTCCAAACCAAACAGCACTAATCAGTTCATGCTGAATTTTTCCGAAGATGTGATCAAGGAAGATATACAATGCATGGACTTTGGTCGGCTCAACCCCCTCACTTGTCCCAATGTGTTGGAGAAGCAGATTGCATATTTACTGTATTGGACGGACACACCACTTCAACTTATCCGATGAATCCTCGCAATTGCGGCATTGGATGCATCGGTATTCATTGCGCCTTTTCCGCCAAACAAAATAACTACTAAGACTGTGGCTAACATCCGATTTCTTTCACAATTACATTTTTGTTGAACATTATCGAGTTAAGTCCGTTAAAATGAAACACCCCGCTGCTGTCCTCAATTTTCAAGAGACAAGCTGTCGCTTGTACCTGGAGAGGTTGCTCAGGATTACACATGTATTATCTTGGTCCGCGAGATCTTGAAACTCCATCAGTTCCGACAGGTGCCTCAAGATTTCCATGGTGGGAGCGGCTGGGATGTCATCGGCGGATCGGGTGATTACAGCAAGAGCGAAGGCCGCGCTTGCACAAACGTGATGATCGCCGTGGCTAGATCGAATGAATACAAACGAAGTATCCTGTCGCAACCAAGGACTCACCCCAAAAGCGATACGAGCCGCACATAGGGTTTGACTTCCAAGACGGCAGAGGCAACGTTGTCATGGCGCGCCAGCCCTGCAATCATTCTACATATCCAAACGACCACCCTGGCATTAGATGATTCAAGAAGTCTCACACAATCGAGCGCCTTTGCCTCTACCACAGCTTGCGCGCCTTTCGGCGATCTGGCGAGCAGAGATAGCACTTTTGCCGCGCCCTCGATCACGGTTGCATTCGTATCACTAGCCGCAATTCAACACCTGGTCAATTAGGAGGAACGGAGACTTGCCCTAGGAGGGAAACTAGCCGTCGACATGGCTCTACGCCCAAGACGGCGTCCCTTGAGCGGTTGTGGCTGGCGAGGTTTGCAAGCAATTCACACGTCCATTGCCGCATACCTAAGTGCCTAGACTCAACCAGTTGGGCTGCGCAAGCCAAAGCATTTGCGCCGACAGTAGCCTAGGCTCCCATGGCAATGCCGCAACTCGATACAATGCCTTCACCGCACTCTCAATAACACCGAGACTTTCATCACTACTAGGGGCTAAGTTCCCGGACAAATGCGCTTGACTCACCGCAAGAGCGATACAAGCCGCGCATAGGGCTGCACAAATAAGATAGGCAGCACTATGGCCTTATGGCTCGCCAGCTGCACCAGCATCTCACACTTCCATCTCTGGACTTCTTCGTTTGGTGATTGAAGAAGAGCATCCACATATTCTAACACATCAGCATCCACGGCAGCAAGCGCCGTTGGGCGATTGGATGATTAGACATAGTGCATACATAGCATCCAAGATAATCTCGAGACTGTGACTGATCCATAATTAACGATATGTTGAAATGGGGGGAAAATCGCGCCTCACTTCAAGAGTACATGTACGAGGCGCTGGTAGATATTCTCGTGGGACACGGTGTCCCTCACCGTCTCGTGTCTTAGCAGCTTTGCCGGCAACTGATGGCATGTCCATTGAACTGCCTCGGGGTGAACCCAATGCTCAGTGTCAAGCAGTTCGGCCGCACAGTATAGCGCATTTGCGGACACGGCACCTCTAGGCGATACAGCAATGTAGCCCAGTGCTTTCGACGTGCTCTCCGCGACTCGGAGGCTTTCATCGCTAATTGTATAATATTAACACCGTTGTTCGTGAACCAACAACCTAGACTCACCATGGCAGGAGGCGTACAAGGGGGGCGCATTAGAACGGCGCCCCTCGTAGAGTCGTACCATGCTAGTTGCACAATTACCTCACACGTCCATCTCCGAACCTCCTCGTGTGGTGACCGAAACAGTGCGGCCACCCAGTGCAAGACACTTGCGTCCAAGGCAGCGTGTGCACCTTCGGATGATGTAGCAATCCAACTTAATGCCCTCGCCGCACTCTCGACGACTCTGGGATTGTCGCCACTAGCTTAGAGTCATCACCCTGATGATTGTGAAATAGTACAGACTCACCGCAAGAGGAATACAAGCCGTCCACAAGGCTTGACACCCAAGACGGCATCCCGCAGAGATTCGTGCCTCGCCAATCTTGCAAGAACCTCACACGTCCATGCTTCCACTCCGCTGTGTGTCGATTCAAGGAGGCCGGCCGTGCAATCTAACACATCTGCTTGGACTGTAGCCTGTGCGCTTTCAGACGAAGTGGCGATACAACTTAGTGCCCATGCGGCACCCTCCACGATTCCGGGACTTTCGTTGCTGGTTCTGGATCAACACTGTTCATGGAAAATTGCCCTGTACTCACCGCAAAAGGGCTACGAGCTTCGCGCTGGGCGTCATAGGCAAGACGATATGCATGGTCGTTTGGTTGCGCGCCAGTTATCCTACCATCCAGCATGTCGCTCTGCAGACGTCTGCTTCGGCAGAATCCAGGAACTCGTCGGATGAGATGTAGTACAAGTGAATCCGCCACAGCCTGAGCGGCGTCCGTAGAGTTTGCCCTGTTGCATAGCTCCCATAGAATTTCGCTCTTTGTGGAAGCCGATACATATTTCAAGTTGTATCTACAGAATCAGTTAGCTGAGAGACAAAGGGACAGTCAAAACGGTACGTCAAATAACTTGAGTAAATCGGCATATTGAGGCTCGAAAGCCGAGTCTCCCGAGTTTTTGTGATGAAGTCTAAGGCGGCTCGGTGATACAGAAACCTCATCAGGGGCTTTGCCACTGCATGGAGATTAATGTTGGGCCCCGTAGGGTTGCTGTCCGACCACAAGCTGTGTACGCTGTCGATAGTCGCCTGGCGGATGACTGGGTGCATGGGAGAGAAGAGCTGCGGAGAAAAGTGGGTATCATGCGCGTGTCATAAAGTCATTAAGCATCCAAACCACCAGTAAAATAGCTCTATCTGTCTGGACTCTCTACCTTCTTCCCGCCCTTCCCATCTCCGTCCTTCTCCCCACCTGCCGCGTACGGCTGCTCCTGACGCACATCATCCTCGTCCTCGTCGTCCGAGCGCACGTCCTCCGCCTTCGCGGTGCGCACCACCCTGCGCGCGATGCGCTACTTAGCATTTGCCAACGAGGAAGCAGAAAGGAACACGCACTTCACCACAATCTTGAGAATTAAATAATACCAGAACAGATTGAGAGCCTGCAGGAGACACAGAGCGACGAACGCGCCGCGGCGTACTAGAGGAGGGATGCGTGCCTCGTCCCTGTTTATCGGGGCACGTTTAAGTAATTCCGTTATCACTAATTCATAGTTACTTGTTGAGAAGGGAAACGCACGGGAGCAGCGCATCGAGGTCGAACCAGATGCTCCAGAGGATGGCGAGGTTGAGGTAGTGCCGGAAGTATCTGGCGGGGAATATGAGGATCGATTATATTATACTGCAGGTCGCTGAGCGCAGTGACGACGCACGTCCAGGCCGCAACAAACGCTGCGAACACGAAGTGGTTCGTGTGGTTCCATTGGATGTAGTTCAGCAACTTCGATAGCTGGGAATGGAGCGCGTGAGCAGGGTATGCATCATTATTGGCGAATCAGTCGAGGAAGCGGCGAACTCACCGCGAGGAACGCATCGGGGATGTCCATGCTCGTGTAGACTGCGCTCCCGACGAGAGTAAGGTCCATCATGTAGCTCACCCTGCCAGCGCCGATATTAATATTGACGTCAGTGGTGAGTTGATTTTGAGAACTAGGGACGTACACGACGAGCCAGAGCGTTACGACGTGGTGGGCGACAAGCTCCGCGTAGTCCTTACGCGGCTTCTCCAGGCCAAGCACCAGCACGAGGAACTGCTGCACCCAGTACGCGGTCTGCAGGAGGTAGTAGTACTTCAGCTCGGGGAGCATCGCCGTGTGGGGGTAGTCTGCAGCAGCCTTAGTTTTCCGCCTTTGAGATTGCCCAGATGACACACCGATCCAGAAGTAGTCCGTTCGGTACCACCACGTCGGGAGTTGCGACATTACACGCTGGGGGAATTCAATTTAGATAAACAGCTGGTCACTGTGAGCGCAACGAGCGACGCACCACGCCCCATGCGCCAAACACGAGGAAGTACACGAAGGCGTACGCCTGCTCGCCGAAGCGGTCAAGCTTCCCCGCACGCACGAGCCCAAAGAAGCGGCCCACGTGCCGCCCGACGTTGACGGTGATCACCTGGCGCACGAGCGAGAAGACGACAACATGGTACGCGACGAAGGCGAGGTCTCCGGTGCCGCGTGCATACCGCCGCTCGCCCGGGACGCGGTGGGAAAGGAGGAGGAGCGGCGCCAAGGGGTTCTCTTTGGGGATATCGTGGGCGCCGAAAATTTGAGCGAGGTGCGGGACGAGGAACTCCCAGTTGAGGAAAAGGACGATGGGTACGAGAACGATGGGGAGGGCCTTGGCTGGTCATGCGTCAGTGCGGGGAAGGGTGAACAATGTGGGCCACGCACTTGGCTCGACAGCCCACCGCAGCCACGGTGACACGCGCAGGTTCCGCGAGCCTGGCGTCGGGAACCCGGTACGCACAGGGGATGGCGCGCCCAGGGGGCTGCGGGTGCTAGGATAAGGATGTTACGAGGATAACAGTAGAGCGACAGACGTCTGGGGCTCGACCGAGTCAGAGAAGTGGTGCGTGGGTCCGCTGTGGCCACAGCGAACATCAACCAGGGAGCGAGCGTGGGGGTCGGGGCAGGACATACTTTGCGCGGGGGTGAAGATCAGTGAGATCGGAGGGCTTGCCGCGAGCGCGGAGGGGGTCCATTGGCCACGAGTTTGCGGGCTGCCGTGAAGAGAGAGAAAGAAAAGTGATCCCCGTTTAGTCCGCGCCGATGACATATCAGTCAGCACTCGTGTGACTCGATTCTCTCAGCCGTCCCGCGTTGGTCCGGAGTCGATGTAGTCGAGGTATGCAGTTTCAGCTACAAGCCTCCGATTTTTCCGTTTTTCCGCTCGACTTTTTTCAACCACACCGAATGTAGGTTGGTGAAGGAATGAAAAGACTTGGCAATTACACGTGGCACCCATCAATCTGGGGTGGCGGCTTCCATCGGCCGCCCCCGGCGTTCACCTTACTCGGCGATTCCGCCATGGCGAAAGCGCGTGTCACAGCGTCCTGGATAAAGGTCCGTCCTTCCTCATTTGGACGATTAACGCGGTCTGTTAATATTTCGTTCTATGCAGGCGGTTTTCCTGACATGACTGCCCAACTTGAAGCATTCCTGGCATGACGAGTCTCCTCAAGAAGGCCTACCGTGCTGTTTAATTATATCGGCCCGGTTGAAAGGTATATCGGGCCTCGCCGACAGGCAATATCTTCACTGATATTTTGCTGCGGATTCCGCGAGCATCAGCCTCACCGGCAGTGCACTTGCCAGAGTTCCATTCAACCTGCTTTCTCACTTGGGATTGAGTTTTAGTGTTGCGATCTCCAAAGCTCAAATTGTCGCCTGAAGAAGGCCAAAAGGGACGTCATTACATTGCTCCGAAACCTGCATTGCTCAACGTCCTCGAAAGCTAATATTCCAGCCCTGATTCTAAATGCGGCCCGCTTGATATATTTGCACAGATTCGCACCGGAGAGCAAGCGGTACTTCGTCAAGGCCTCAAGCGCACTGAAGAACATAGAGCTCACGGTGAGTCTAGCGATTGATTTCCGCGGATAAATAGAACAATTGTTCTCGATGTAGCACATCCTGCAACTCACCAGCCAAAAAAATCGCTCAGGGACTGTCTTATTGGCCTGCCACGCCCGGTGCTTAGACGACGGGGAGAACCCGGAGTGGTGCGCTGTGCTCGGCGCAAACGGGCGCCTGAGGCTCGGGGAGGTGGTCAAGAAGGGAATTTAATGTGAGCGGTTGGATCGGACATCTTGGACTGTTATTTCTATTAGAACTCTATTAGTATTATGCACTGCACTGCACACCACTCCACAAATCCAACATCCAATTACTCCATTTCCTCCTTACTCGCACACCGATCCCTATCATCTCTATTCAAAAAGTACCTACGCCACACCATCGAGGCACATCATTCAGTAATTGGCATAATTGAGAGATGTCTACCGCCTCTTTGGCGGCATAAGTGAATGATCCTTACCAGCGTGAACAGACATAAAAGAGGCAACCAACTCTCAGAGCTCGCGCAACAACCCGACGGCACACTATCCACCGCAGAACCCCAATGCGTGTCCCCCTATCCTTCCCCATGCTCTCCCTCATCAGCATCGCGTCCGCGCAGATCTGCGATGTTGACGGCCGCCGGGGCACCTGCGAGTTCACGAACAACTGCCATGCGCCTATGTTCGAGCACGTGCCCGGTGCGTCCATGTTAAACGCTCCGTCTCAGCTTTAAAGCAATTGACACGAACGCACACTGGCACAGGGTATTGCCCTGGTATCGCGGGCTACCAGTGTTGTATTGCGACGGACTGAGGCCATGTTGTTAATTAATTGACTTGGGCTGCGTTGAATTTTGGTTCGGAATGCGGTGGTGTTCTCAGCTCATCAAAACTGCTATCTGGGATGTCAAGGTTTCGCAGATTGTCCGGTAGCGTTAGCCATTATGTACATCCCAAAAGAATATTATTGTGGATCATGCTGGCCAGAAACCTTGGGAGTGTGGCGGGAGAATGAAATGATATAAAACTTTCCAGTGAGAACTTTCATCGTTTTCAGCTTACCAATTCTCCTCTTACAGTAAAGTACGGTAAATATATAATGACAGATATCTACCTACCCAGGTGGGCACCTGTTGATCGATGTGCAGCCGTGAGGCAATATCTCTGACCACTGTTTCAACTCCGAGGGCATAGCCATGAGCATTACTGCTGACAAAGTACAGTTAGGAAAAGTACCCAATTCAATGAATGCAGGCGGAACTGGTTCAGAATGAGGAACAAGCGAGGCAGTCTGTCAAGAGAGACTATGTATTCTTTAAGTGCTTTACACAACCCAAGCTCCTTATTTCCCCTACAAATGGAATAATGGTCACATGATTTACCTACGTTGATCATTTAAAGTACACTACAACTACGGTAGGGATATCCATCGGGATACTTCATAGAACACTAAGCGAAACTGTCTGTCTTCTGGGCCATTGTAAAATGGCTCAGCAACTAGAATGGGATGAAGGATAGCAACTAACCTGGCGGCTCTTGATCCTCTTGATAGTATCAGAAACCGATCGAGCCTCAGCAGACTTGCCCTGCTTATTGTATATGTGAACGAGAACTCTCATGGCCCACAGGGTGTCAGGATGGGCCTCTCCCAAGACCTGTTTCTGTTTTTGGGTAACTACCACTGCTAGCTCTTCTGCCTCATTTGATTTCCCAAGTTTGAGGTAAGTGTTGGCCAAGTTCCCCATTGTCAGCAGGGTTTTTGGATGGTCTTCCCCCAAGACCTGCTTCTGCTTCTTCATCACGGTCACTTTAAGCTCTTCTGCTTCCTGTTCTCGTCCCAAAGCAGAGTAGGTACTGGCCAGGTTCCCCATGTTCCACAGGGTGTCAGGATGGTCTTCCCCCAACACCTGCTTCTGCTTCTTCATCACAGTCACCTTAAGCTCTTCTGCTTCCTGTTCTCGTCCTAAAGCAGAGTAAGTACTGGCCAGGTTCCCCATGGTCCGCAGGGTGTCAGGATGGTCTTCCCCCAATAACTGCTTCCGCTTCATCATCACGGTCACCCGAAGCTCTTCTGCTTCCTTGTACTGTCCCAAATTGGAGTATGTAATGGCCAGGTTCCCCATGGTCCGCAGGGTGTCAGGATGATCTTCTCCCAAGACATACTTCATTTTTCGTATGGCTGTCACCCCAAGCTCTTCTGCTTCCTTAAACTGTCCCAAGTTGGAGTAGGTAACAGCCAGGTTCCCCATTGTCCGCAGGGTGTCAGGGTGGTCTTCCCTCAATATCTGCTTCTGCTTCTTCATCACTGTCACCTCAAGCTCTTTTGCCTCCTTGAACTGTCCCAAATCAAAGTAGGTCTTGGCCAGGTACCCCATGGTCTGCAGGGTGTCAGGATGATCTTCTCCTAAGACATGCTTCATCTTTCTTATGGCTGTCACCCCAAGCTCTTCTGCTTCCTTTGCTCGTCCCAATCCTGGCAAAATATGGACCACCTCAGCCATGGTGCTCAGAGTCTGGGGATGGTCCTCCCCCAAGGCCTGTTTTTTGGCCAGAAAATCAGAGTTGAGCTTTGCTGCCCTTTCAAGATCTGAGAGGCCCTCCTCAGGTTCTTTGGATATATACTCCAACTCTTTGTTATGTTTCCCACTTGTGTTTGCCCCAGACTGGGCGGCTTGCGGAACATCTCTGGACATTTGTGAGATCATATGTGCAATCATGTCATGAATTTGTCCTGCTGTTGGCCGTTCCTTGGCACTGTGGGTCCAACATTGTTCTGCCAAGTTCCAGAGAGGATCTGTCAGCCTTGGGACATCATCGATATCTGGGCGAGTTGGCCTGACTCTGAGTCGAAATACCAGCTCGATGAAATCTGTGTGTGCAACACTGGCCAGCGGGGTTTCATCAGTGTAAAGCTGTATATGGATGATCAATCGTGGACACAGAGAATGAGTGAAAACCACCTCACCTCGTACATTGTCATGCCAAATGCATAGATATCTGATGCCATTTTGGGCATTGATCCTGCCAGGAGCTCAGGAGCCATCCAGTTTCGACTCCCGGCCATTGTAGTATTCCCTACTTGAGCCGTGCTTGTGGTGATATCGGCCTTGACTCGAGAAAGACCAAAATCACACAGAAGTGATCTCCCAGAATCTTCAACAAGGATGTTGATCTGAATCAATTAATATAAAGGGAAAGAATCGAAATACTCCTCATCCACTCACCCCCTTTATATCCCCGTGGCAAATCTTGCGTGAATGCAGATATTGTAGGCCAAGGGATATATCACGGAGCTGGTTATATTATTACGAGGGCGGATATTTGCAGCATGAAACTCACAATATACACAGGATCAAAGGTAGGTTGCTGCTTGAGAAACTGCCTGGCATTACTAGGGACGTAGGGCATCACAATGAATGGTTTATCGTCCAGGGTATTTGCACCAAGAAACTGAAGGATATTTGGATGCCGGAGAGTCGACCAGATCTATCAAATGAAGTAGGCTTTACTGTGCAGAGATCAAATGTACACATACATCGATCTCTTCCCGCAGAAGCTACACATGAAACTATGGGTCAAACAAGGACTCATATGTTTTCAAATACTCACTACAAGACTCGGAGTAATGCCTCCACCAGTGTGCAGCACTTTGATGGCCACATCTGTTCGATTCCAAGTGCCACGGTACACTTTGCCACTAGGTAATATTGAGGACACCCAAGATATCCAGAAAATCTGAACTCACAATCCACCGAAACCAATTTCGGTACCATACTCAATATCAAAGGATGTAATCATCCAGTCCTCCAGCCTGACTTGTTGGCCGCTCATTGAAGTCAGATATTGAAGTGTATGTGAATAGAACTTCTGTTCAGGGTGATTGAGGTGACCACTATTGAGCTTCCTTTGAATGCAGGCCATCATAGCAATCATGTTGTCTTGTTTGATCTCTGCGGGACGGTATACTTTAAATTATAATTAATGAGCATCATCCAGGGGACAAACCAAGTGTTTCTCGCAGATAAACCTGATTCTGCTCAAGGGCTTTCAACCGGGTGTTCAAGAGGTTCATGTCTTCATCCCGCGCCTTCTCGTTCTTTCCCAGCATACTTTGAATATGCAGCAGTCCAGATACCTGGTGAAATGGTCACCAATGATATCACTGAAATTTAGGATGCGTACCTGAAATGTGTTGACAGACATCCCGATGCGACGATAGAATGCCTCAATACTAGCGATTCGGGAATCTTTGGTCAACAGGGATTTAGCGAAACTCTTGCTTTGCTCCTTGTCAACAAATCGGTGGATATCTTCGAGTAGGCTGTTTAGATGGTATGGTTAGCCTCAAAATCACCCCAGATTACATGCTCACATCTTCAGCTCTCTGAGCGGCCGTCCACAATTGTCCACAATAAGCCTTGATGACTTGAACTCTGAGTTTAATGCGGTCAAAAGCTGGCCGACCGCCGCGGCCAGAACCTCAAGCTGCTTCTTGCTTTCTCGCACCCCCTGCACAGAAGAGACAATGAAGTTGAAGAGCGTGAATGCCGGAGAAAGTCCGGGGACTGGAGTCACCGCTAGCACGATGTGGAGTGCAGCTTCCAGAGACATGGTGGGAGCAAGAGAGAGGCTGGGGAATTAGTGCTCAGCATGTCATGGCAACGAACATTATTTCGTTACTTGCTTTGTTGCATCTTAAACAGATGCCTCGCATCAGAGTGCACCTGTTTGCCTTGGTCCGATGATATTGTGTTTGTGGTTCCAATCCCATAGCCTTCATTTTTTAAGTCATTATTATTTGCCCCGCTCCCCGAGACCGGATTGGTTAAAAGTCTTGATTCAACGAAAGGGACAGAAATTAAATGCGTCAATTCAGACTCATTCACGGCATCCCACGTTCGAAGTGCTTTCGGCTCTGCAGGTAGTTACATTCATCATAACACCACCCGCAATCCATCAGTCCTTCCGCCTCTGGGATCCAATCTGTCAAAGCTCTGGGAATAGCTTGGAACCGCAACGTGAACTATTTCAAGTCTGTGATTGTTCATCGCAAAATTCAGTCCCTCGACGGACAAGATTAGAACGTTGAAGATGCGCGTGATGACGAAAGGCGCGAGTGGACGCGGAAGATCGGTCATCGAAATGCGGGTTAGGTATTGAACGAGGGTTTTACACCTTGCCTTGTATTATACGATGGTTACGAGTCTGCATGAGAGCCACAACAATGCCATGTCAAGCCCACCAGAGAAATGTTGTTCTCCCTAGCAATAGATTCACTGATACAAGTGGATGTAGCAGGTACGGCCATCTTTAGGTTTAATTGTGATAACTTCGTGAACCGCCTGTAACCTGCCTCCAATTTTTTCAACATGGTGGATGCCGGAGTTGGCCGGAGCGGCCATCAAGCAGATCGCGAGGCAGTGCACCGCTATAGCAGCGCGATGGAGGAACCACCACCTCAGCCCAACAACCGCGACCCAGCGCCCAAGACGACAATCCACAACAACATCACAAAGCAGTCGACGAACCTTGACCTCTCCCCCATCCTCCATGCGTTCGACGCCTTCCTGCTCTCCACGCGGCAATGCTCATCGTGACGTGCCGCGGCCAACAGCGTGCTTTCTCGCGCACCGTGCTGAAGGAGATGGGATAGAAGGTTAGCGTGGTCGAGTCCTTTTCATTGAGTGGTGAAGCACGCTGACGTGGCGATGGGACTTGGTAGCGCGCGGCGGAGCTGTTTGTTACGCGCTTCGCGCGGGCGGATGACTTTGTGGAGACCCCCCCGGGGACGGGATGGCTCACAGCAGGCGCGAAGCGGCGCGCGCCCGCGGTAGAGTACCTTGCGACGTTTTGCCGCCCAGAGCCGGGCGACGGCGTGGACACTGCGCCTATACCACTCGACGCCAGTGGGTGGGCGGAGAGCATCGGGAATCTGCGCATGCTGGAGGTGGTCTTGACGCGGCGAGGAATTTGATAGGTTTGTGTGTTTTTCTAAGGCTAGATTGATGCTGATTTGTCCCACACTGGCGGATTTGTTATATACATTGCTGGTTTGGTCGGAACGCACTTTCATCGCTTAGATTGTCGACGGCTGTTGAGCTGGACGGATATTGCGCATAAAATATGCAATTCTATTTCTTCCTCTGAGTCAGATTCAGCATCCTTCTCTCCACTACCCACATTTCGTCGAGAGTCCCAAGCAGCCCGACCAGTCTCTGAACAATAATTTCCACGATAGGCACCATCCAGCGTCCTCGAAAGGGTGCATACTTTCTCGTACTTCGCAATGAATGGTGTTCGTTCATTTTTCTACAGATTCCGCTCTGGGCAAGAGGTACTTCCTCTTCTTTTGTTACGCTATGAAACTCGGGGAATCCCGATATTGACCTGCGTTGCACAACTACTTCTCTCCTTGCTGACTGCCTAACCATCCCTCCAGATTGTTTTCCGGCTGACTTGCGTTGCCATTCATGCGACTGGAGGAGCTCGCCTTAGCTGCGATAGAAATGACCATGCTTCCTCGTCTTTTGGTTAATATTTCGCCCAATGCAGGCGGTCCTTCGTACATGTTCACGGCCCAGCCATTCCATCCAGAGGAAGGCCTACCGGACTATTTAATTGTATCGGCCGTCTCGAAAGATTGTACTCCCTTAGACTCAGCCATTCAATATGAACTCGCTTATATTTTGCTGCACTTTCCCCGAACCTCAGCCTCACCGGCGCCGCAGTTGCAAGAGATTCATTAGACTGTGTATATGCCTGCGCCGTCACGTTTATAGTGAGTCTCCAAGGATGCCAGCGCTGTGATTCTAGTGCTCAATTCTCTTCGATAGTCTCAAGAATCCCAAGACGGACGTCTTCATATTACGCACAGATTCCGCTGGCGAAGAAGCGGGACTTCGCCTCAAACACTCGTGGTGCGCGCGGGGTCCTTCGCGGCCCAGGTGACGACGATGACCTACACGGGCGCGGCGAGGACGGTCGTTTGGAGCACGACGCTGAAGGTGCTGCCGCCGCCTGCATACAGGTTCAGCACCTATGCAGAGGGGGATAACAGGAATGGGTGACGCACCTCCACGCAGCGCGAACAAAAGCTCCTCATTCTGGAACACGTTGGCCGTGCGGTATACGCCGTCGGGCGTTACGACCTTGAATTGGAGCTGCGCAGCAGATTATGCCTTGGCAAGGGCGAATAATCAATCGCAGGTGGTTGAATATAACGCACCGCGCCGTCAACCCCGAGCACAGGCGCGAGCACGCTGTGCCCGCCGCCCTACACGAATCCGCCCACGAGCCCGACGGTCGCGTCACTGCCCCCGACGAGCGTGATGTTATTCGCTTCCGCGAACTCGAGCGCCTCGAAGAACTGTGCGCCTGCCTGCACGGGAAGCGTCAGCGCGCAGCCAGACGATGCGAGACGGTGCACACCCGCTGTCACACCCGGGAACGCGTCTGTCCAGCCTTCCGCGACGAAGGGACATCCTTTGTGCGGGGGTGGAGATCGGTGAGTTCGGAGGGCTTACCACGGGCGCGGAGGGATCCATTGGGGCACGAGCTTGCGGGCTGCCGTGGAGAGCAAGAGGTGAGCGATAGTAAAGTCGCTGACACAGACCTGGCAAAGTCGGGAACACGTGCAGAGAGGGGGGGGGGTGTAAGCCACAAATGTAAGCAGCCCGTCAGCAGAAATGCCAGAAGCCCAGTCGGGACCGTGTTAGGGTCATGACGTCACCCCAACTTCAAACTGATGCGTGCCGAAGTCTGCCGAAAACAGGTTATAAAATCCACTGTGTCTAGCAGCGGGCAGAATAAAATATTTTAGGTAGCTAGCTAGATAGAGGATATACACAAATGGGGGGGTAGCCAAAGTTGGGATCCATCCGGTCAGACTTTAAGCCACAGCGGAAAGTCCAAGATGTAGACTAATGAAAGTCGGTCGGCGACTGCCGATGGCCCGATTTGAGGGGGTTGTCAGCGAGGTCTGTGTTAAGATCAGAATGATCGCTCACCTCTTGGTGGAGAGAAAGAAAAGAAAAGAGATCCCCGTTTAGGTGGCGCCTATGACAATCTGGGGTGGCAGTGCGACGGCTTCCATCGGCCGTCCCGTTCACCTTACTGCCATGGCGAGACCGATGGCGAAAGCTGCGTGTCACAGCGTCCTGGATAAAGGTATGTCATTCCTCCGAGTCGTATTTGGACGTAACGTCATTTGTAAATATTCCGCTCAATGCAGGCGGTCCTCCGGACATGTTCACTGCCCAAGCATTCCATGAATACTGACCGGGACCGTATCGACGGTTATACGGGTTCCGTACTTAATACGGCACCCGTACCGTTCCGTCGGCCTTCAACACCTCTATCCTACGGAATGGGTTTTGCCGTACCGTACACTATTGCGGCCGTCGAAAATGGATTGAACTCGACGGAACCAAGGCGGCACTCACCGGGTCCGGAACGACGCCTGAAACAATTGAAACACCGCATCTGTGATGCCGCCAACTCTCCAGGAGTATAGCGGAGCTCGGCATTACTCCGCGTTGGCCCATGCCGACACTTCCGCCCCCTGCCGGACACCACTGGACTCATGGCAAGTTGAATCTTTTGTCTTCTTTTCACTCCAGCCTGAGTAAGTATTATGTTTCATGTGCACTTTGTCACTCTGATGGCTGATAGCTCACCAAATATTATGCCGACTTCCCTCGCCCCAGAACCTCTTTGCAGCTCCCACTCAAATCCATCTAAACTGTAATGTGACAAAGTCATTAGGAATATTGCCTTGAGTGATTAGAGTGCACGAGATTTCCTTCAAGTGATAATTGTAAGAAATGCCTTGTCCCTGGTAAGGGGATTATTCGCCTCTGAGTTCAACCGCTAGGCTGATCTCGTTGAGCTCGGAAACCGTTATGATCGTGAAGCAGAACCTCGGAGGCTACCTCCGGCTTGCACGTATCGCTGTCAAGAAGATTATTGTGGCACTTCAGGCACCTTGGTTAACCTGCACATCTCTATTTCAATATTTTACGCACCGTCCTCCCGTATTACACCCGTTTTTGAGCCGTACCGTACCGGCAGACCTTGGGAATTTTTATATACGGATATGGGGCGCCTATGTTCGAGCATGTGCCCGGTGCGTCCATGTTAAATGCTCGATCTCACCTTTAAAGCAATCGACACAAACGCACACTGGCACAGGGTATTGCTCCGGCCTAGCGGGCTACGAGTGCTGCATCGCTACAGACTGAGACCATGCTGTTAGTTGATTGACTAGGGGTGCGTCATGGATGTTGGTTGATAACGCGGTGGTCCTCCGATTCTCGCCTCATCAAAACTGCTATCAGGGATGCAAGATTGCACAGATTGTCAGGCCGCATAAGCAATTATGTACTTCCCAATGAATCATTCTATGAATCATGTTCGCAAGAAACCTTGAGAGGGTGGCGGGAAAATGAAATGATATAACACTTTCCAGTGAGAACTTTTAGCTGTAACCTCGTTTTCAGCTTACGAATTCTCTTCTTACAGTAAAGTATGGTAAATATGTAATGAGAGATAGCTCCCTACCCATCTGGGAACTTGTTGATCGATGTGCTGCTCTGAGGCAATATCTCTGACCACTGTTTCAAATCCGAGGCCATAGCCATGAGCATCGCCGTTGTCAAAGTACAGTGAGGAGAAATTCGTAATTCAGGGATTGCAGGTGGAACTGATTCAGAACGAGGAACAAGCAAGGGAGTCTATCAAGAGAGACTATGGATTCTTGAAGTGCTTTGCAAAATCCAGTTTCTTTTCTTCTCTTGCAAATCAAATACTGGGCGCATATGATTTATCTACGTTGGTCATTCGAAGTACACTACAACACTACAACTACGACGGAGATTTCCATCGGGATATTTCATAGAATACTAAACGGAACCGTGTGACTCCTAGGATCATTAATGGCTTAACAACTTGAATGGGATGAAGAGTAGCAACCAACCTGGTGGATCTTGATCCTCTTGATAGTATCGGAAAGTGCTTGAGCCTTAGCAGACTTTCCCTGCTTGTTGTATATGTAAACAAGACTCGGAATATCCATGGTCAACAGGGTGTCAGGATGATCTTCGGTCACAGAGGCCTATAAGTGGCTCAAGTTAACGAAAGTCAGCGCGGGGCCAACATGCCTAAACTAACTTTGATGGAACTTGTATGTTACTTGTGCGTACTTTACTTGAAACTAACTTAGCCAACCATAAGTAAAGTAAAGTTAGTTTTGGCAGGGTAAGTTAGTTTTCATAAGTTACTTTTGGTGGCACCGGTAGATACTAGTTCAGTCGTACCACATCATTCCGCACGTTTACTTATAATTACTTACTTCTACATTCGGTTTACTTGCACAAGATATCAAAATATTTGGCGATCCGTGCTCAATTGAACGCCCGCCCGAAATGTATTGGCTGAATCGATTCACCTCGACTCTGGAGCAGTAACTCCGCTCGACTGCCCCACACTCCGGCATTCTTCGGGGAACGATCAGCTTCGAGCGCAACCACGACTTGGATTTATTCTTCCGGCCTAAAGCGACGTGAGCGAAACGATAGGGAAGGTCTATAGGCACTTGTACGCAGGAATCATGCACAGTTTCCGGCTTGGATCGTCTAACAACTTCTTAAACTCCGTTGGATCGACCTTGGCGATGGCGGCGGGGCGGTCGCTGCAAGACGCAGAGATATCGTTGTCGTACTTGTACAGTAGGGTCGTTCCATCGCGTTTTATGACAGCGAACACCATTATCACCTCGGTGTTGCACTCGGGATGACGTCGCCAGTACCTGTCAACGAATAAGATTCTTTGCAAGTAACCTTCGAGAAATTGTCGTACCGGAACCCAGCGGAATTGCACAGCATGTAGCGAAGCCACTCTGGCGGTGGCTCCGCTGCCTCGAAAGCAGAGTCGGAGAGCCTACACGGGAGAGGCCAGAAGGAGCCATGGAAGTGCGTGATGCCGCGGTTGACGTGAGTGATATAGCGATGGAGGTCGAAACAAGGGGGAAGGGCTGTCCCAGAGTACTGATAGTGTTCTTCCGACGCGTATGGAGGTGGAATTTCGCCCCCAGGAAGCAAGCAAAAACCCGTCATGAGCCTCGCCCAACCTTGACGGGGTGTCCACGGAATAAGCGCCACTTTCTCAATCACGAAGGAACAGTGATCATAGTTAGGGCCCTGGCCGACGAGTTTGATGAAGATGCCGAGGTCCAGGGTGTCTTCCAGCATATTGCGGTTTTGGAACACGGCAGCCTGGATCATCCCGAAATTCTTCCGATGTCGGCCCTTCCTGCGTAGGAGGTGATTTCAAAGCATCGGGTACTGATTATTTCGAGACGTACCACAGAGACAATTTCTCCTCGATGCTCACTGTAAGATCGTTGATCCTGGCGGATACCAACGCTCAGCGGCGGACAGCGGGAACGAAATATAGCAAACCGGGGTCCGAGAGACTCTATCGACGTGATCTCGTCCGACAGCTTTCTGTCGACTTCAAAGAGATGGCAGCGATCCTTGTGCAGATTTCCGTCCACCCAGTCGTATTTTTGGCACTTTGGCTGAAAGATAAGTAGGTGAATCCAACATGAATCTGGCTTCTATTGGATGGTATCTGACCGAACAATACCGCGCCACACGACAGTAGGAGCAGCAGAGCAGTTTCCCTCCCAGTGAAGATTCGAGGCAGCCACAGGAGTCGCACAAGGGGGTGCCGATCCGTGAATGGCGGACCAGGTGTCGGTTGGTTGGTTCGGCCGTCAGGCCAGAATTTTTTTTCTGGGAACCACAGTTTGGGGGGCTGGAAAGTGGTCTATCCGACTTCTCTGAGCCTCCAGATACTCATAAAAGGCTGGCTGAGCTTCATGGAAGGCCATCTTGCCTCCCGAAGACCAAATTGCCCGATTCGGCGTTTGGGTTTGGTTGGTTGATGTGTGAAATCATGAAAAAATTGGTGTTGACTCGCATGTCAAGAATCAAATGAATGTCACAGCCGCCAGGAATCATACCAAAAATGAGAAGCAGTGTTTCACTGGCATCGGGCGACACTCTCTTGATGACACTCAGTGAAAGTTTGAGACTGGACAAGAAATATACAGTAACTCCAGAGTCAGTCTGGAAGAACATCTTGAAGACATTTTAAAAAACCTGTATTTATGGCTGGATTTTGTGACAGGAGCGCTGTTGGGCGCGAGCTGGCGAGATCTCAACGCAACACACGTGATGAATTCCCCTATGGGGATATTACGTGGTTGGTTGGTCCGCCGAGCAGGACAGATTTTCAAAAACCGACACCGGTTCCATTATTCACAGATCGGCACCCCCTTGGAGTCGCAGGCCGGCTCCCAACGATCCCAGATGACGATAATGTCCTCAACGACACGATCGTCCCATGTTTTGTTCAGAACGTAAACATTATGCGCCATGGTCAGGGCTGGGAGAGTGAAAACGAAAAATTTGAAGGCAAAAGCCGAAGGAAGAAACGTGTGATGTGACCTTAACATCACGCTCTTCTTTTCTTGCTTCCACTTCCTTCAAATTTTCGTCTTCGTTTGCGGAGCCCTCACGATGTCCTACTATTTCTTTGTGCAGCAGCCTACCTGGGACGACCGTGCTGTTGAGAATACTATCACAATCTGGGATCGGTGGCAGCCAACATGCGACTCGTGCGGCCGCCTCGAATCTTCTCTCACAGAAAAGCCTATACTCTGTGGCTACTGTCTCGTGGCCCGATACTGCTCGGTATATTAGTGTCTAGACCACAGATGCTTTTCGCTGATGGATGTCTAGGTGAAGTGCCAAAACTACGACTGGGACAATGGAAATCGACACAAGGAGCACTGCCATCTTTTTAAAGTCAATAGAAAACTTTCAGAGGCGTTCAATCGTATGCAACCGCCAGAGGGGTGCTTGAAGGAGAGATATGAACTCATGTCAGGCTGCGTTGGTTCCCCTTTTCTCCGGCTGAGCTGTTTCACTCCAGGATTAATGATCCGACCCGACGCCTCGACCTCAAGTATGGCAATTGGTAAGTCGTCAAAAAATCACTCTTGTTCCTCCTGATTAACCCATTGATCGCACAGGGAGGCTCTGCATCATGCAAGCCTCTGCTTGATCCAGTCTACCTGTGTTCAAAGATAAGAAGCCGGAAGAAACGCCGCACCTCGGCATTTTTCTCAAGCTCGTTGACGAAGGCCCGGACTACGACTATCTATCCTTCGTGATTGAGAAGGTCGCGATTATAGCGTTTTCGCACGGCGAGAGGGTACCACTCGTCATGACTGGGTATTGCGTGCTTCCTGGTGCCACACCGCGAGCACCGTACACATGTTCTTCAATGCATCATCCTTACACTTGGCGCCCAACACATTATTCTTACAATCCTTCGAGCACGGCTCTTCCACCGGGCTTCGACCTAGATCGCCTTCTCTTGCACATCAACCGCGGAATCACACATTTCCACGGCTCGTACTGGCCGCTCCCTTTCAAACTTTCCGATGCTGATTTCGAGGCGGCGGAGCCGCCGGAGCAGTGGTTCCGTTACATGCGGCTGCTTCCTCATGGATTCCAACTAGTGTTGCCGCGACTTGGACTCGGAGGGTCCCAAGTCGACTTGGTGAGGTTGACTTAAGTCGAGTCAAGTCGAGTCACAAGTGTGACTTCACTCGACTACGAAGTCGGCACAAGTCAACTTCGAGTCACGTAAGTCGACTTGAGTCGGGTCTCAGAATAAAGACTGTGTTGCGCACCTGTCTTGTCCTTTGTTTTCGCATACGTGTTTACCTTCCCACCCCTATAAGTTCTCGAATGACAGATCTGTTTTAAAGCGACAATTGGTTCAGCTCATGATACACATCACAGAGGTACATCCAACCAAATGAATCTCTCCCATGAACATTTCATATCTCACAGGCACATTATTGCGAAATTAAGGCAAGCTGATAAGTCGCGGACCTGTCTCGTCCTTCGCTTCCACATACGTGTTTACCTTCCCACCACAATCAAGTTCTCGAATGACAGATCTGTTTCAAAGCAACAATTGGCTGCGTTCATGATACTGTATCACAGAGGTCCATTCAACGAAATTTTCTGTCTCTTGCAAGTTGTATAAATTCACGACAGCAAGAGGTTCCAACTGTCCTCAAGGATGCCTCCGGGAACTCGACATGCTGGACGACGACCCGATGGAAACCAAGGCCAAGCCGTCCCCCCCGCCCCACTGGATACCAGACCTGGAGTTTCGTACCAGGCGTCAAGGAACCGAGGCAGCGCAACCTACTGGACCTACAGCTTCGACTGACGGCACATACTGTGAGCTCCGGGGATCAACCCCGGGGCTTCGCAGGACTATCTTGTAATCTTTTCTAACCTTCGTGAAGTTTATGCTCAGTGTTTAAACAGCCACTCTGCCCCATGCACCAGCAAATGCCAGAACTGGTACACAGAGGACAGGTTTGTCGGCAGTAAAGATGATTTCCTTTTCAGCTGACTCTTTACAGAACAGTCGTCTATGCCTGTGCGAAGTACAGGTTCAACTCCTGCTGCTAATACCGGAACTGGATCTCAAACTCGGACTCGGACCGGTTTGTCGGCGACTCTGTATTTTTTTCCGTGCTTAGACTCTTTGCATCCTCAGTACCTTCGCAGAGTCCGGGATCAATCCAATCAAGACCTGCCGCCGCCATGGTATGTTTAATTCCCTTCAGCGAATTAATCTCATCAATGTTACCTGGCCCTGCCACCAATAACTCCCGCTCGTCGCGTTGCGGATAGACTGACTGGTCTGCTAACACATCAAACGGCGATGGCTAGCCCCGGTCCTCGGATGCGCAATCCTGGTCCTGCTACTTCTGATGCTGAGAACACCTCTGATTCGGAAAGCCCGCCTGTTATTAGTCTTGCCCGGCGCACTGGTCATATCCCCGCACCGTTATTTGACTGCGACGAGGATTTGCCTCCTTCACAACCGGAATCCATGACCACTCCCCACCAGCCCACAGGTGAAGCAGCAGCACCCCGGCAACACCACCACGCTGCCCATGTTATGGCTGGGACCACTGACACGGAAGGATACGCATGGATTGCTGCCGAGGACCTCCTTCCAACGGACAAGTCAGCCGATTGTAAATATTTCTTTGGGCATCATCACCTGGACTGGGTCGTTCAAGTGCCGTTTATGCCTGTAAGATGCTCACTTATCTGCTGCCAATGATATCCTAATTGTTGACCCCAGGAAATTTTACGCCAGTGGCTCAAGCCTCACCACTCACCGAAGGCATCTCGAATCCGACAGGCATATGAACGCATACCTCGATATTGTTACCAAACACGGTCTCGTGAACAAGCTTCCTGCGGAACATCAGAGGCAACTGGTTGAACAGCGTGCAATTGAGCTCCAACAGCTGCCATTTTCGATGACAGCGTTCACGGAGCAACTGATCAAAGTCTTTGTCACAAACGATCTGGTGCGTTGAATCCTGCTAATGTTTGCCTCTTGTCTGACCGACCACGTAGTCCATTCATCTTATTGAAAGTCGCGAGTTCCGAGACCTATTACTTCTTCTGCGCGAGTCGCTCAGCGACAAGGACATCCCACACCAAACCAAACTCACCAACCTCATTATTGAGGCCTGGATGCGGTATTATCATGAGCTCAAAGCGACTTTGGGTGTGAGTACTAGCCTCCAGCTTGAACGATTTGAATACCACTCACTATAATGCAAGGCTGCAATTGGGCTTATCAGTTTCACTGCTGACATCTGGAGCAGTAAGGGCTTGCATCCGTTTCTCGCTCTCACCGCACATTGGCTCGGCCCAAGGGGCGAAGACCAGGCAAGTTTTGTTGCACCAAGCGTTGTTGGCGTTTCGACGTATCCGCGGTGCGCATAGTGGGCAGCGTATCGCACGCATTGTGTACAACATTCTCGACAATGCTGAAATCATCAAAAAGTGAGTATCATATTTTCTTTCTCAGATGGTTGTCAGACTCAAGTACCATCAGGTCAGGCATTTCACCCTTGACAACGCCTCCAACAACGGCTTGTTCATGCTCCACCTTGAACTTCTTCTGGAGGATATTGATGTTTTTTCCTTCAATGAGAAGACCAACTAGATTCGGTGTTTCGCCCATGTCATTAATTTGTGCTCCCAGGCTGTTATCAAAGTGATGGAGACAGACGACGTGGATCCAGCATACTCAGACACGGATACAGAGCCGGGGACCGAAAGCGAGCATTCCGACGATGGGGAAACCGCGCTACGGGCACCACGCTAGTCACGCAAGGCTGGCCCCATCCGGCGAGTGAGGAAAACAGTGGTGTTCATTCGAAAGTCGGGCCAACGACGTGACGAGCTCCAACACATCATCACAGAAGGCAACACTAAATCGTTTTGGAGAGAGGTGACTATGGGAGATAATGGTGAGGCAGTAGAGACTTCGGTCAACTTCCTCTTCTCGAACCTGCAATATCACCAACTGACTAGTTCAATTATAGGTCACCTTGGCTTCCGTAACAGTTCTAGCCGATGTAAAAACACGGTGGGACTCGGTGCTCTACATGCTTCGCTGCCTGCGATATTTACAGCAGGTTCGTCGAATTTCTCGGTAAATCCCAGCAATAATCTCGATATCGTAGCCGGTGGTTCGCTTTTTGGCCTTGAACCACAATGCAAATAAATTGTGCCACCCGCTGGAGAATAAGCACTGGAGTCGCTTGGAGTTGATGGAATTGATCCTTCAGGTGCGGCTTCCTTGACCTTGCACTTTAACGAGTATAACCTTGCATTTAGCAACCTCATACTGTCCAAATGTCCATGTCGTCTGAAATACACCCATCCTAGCCGGCGCTATCCCAGCTTTGTGGGAGGTGTTCGGCGTGGAGAAGCGTGATGGTACGTGGGTCCCACTGTACGACTATAGTGAGGAGCTTGGCAAGCTCCCATCCGATTCCGTCCTCGAAGCACTAGGCAAGATAGATCCCACTGAATTTAAAAAGTTGCGAATTATCAAGTCTCTTTGTCGGTTTCATTACACATCGATATAGACGGCAGGAACCTCCCAAACCGCCCAAAAAACGCAAATCTGAAGGAAAAAAGAACAAAGCGTTGAAAAAGGTCAAAACAATCGATGAACGAGGGGAGGAGGACGAGGAGGCCAACGATTCAGATAATACGGTGCGGCAGTAACCACCGATGTTATTCAGTCCACTTGGGACTTTGGAGCGATGACCTAGGATGGGTGTATTTCAGACGACATGGACATTTGGACAGTATGAGGTTGCTAAATGCAAGGTTATACTCGTTAAAGTGCAAGGTCAAGGAAGCCGCACCTGAAGGATCAATTCCATCAACTCCAAGCGACTCCAGTGCTTATTCTCCAGCGGGTGGCACAATTTATTTGCATTGTGGTTCAAGGCCAAAAAGCGAACCACCGGCTACAATATCGAGATTATTGCTGGGATTTACCGAGAAATTCGACGAACCTGCTGTAAATATCGCAGGCAGCGAAGCATGTAGAGCACCGAGTCCCACCGTGTTTTTACATCGGCTAGAACTGTTACGGAAGCCAAGGTGACCTATAATTGAACTAGTCAGTTGGTGATATTGCAGGTTCGAGAAGAGGAAGTTGACCGAAGTCTCTACTGCCTCACCATTATCTCCCATAGTCACCTCTCTCCAAAACGATTTAGTGTTGCCTTCTGTGATGATGTGTTGGAGCTCGTCACGTCGTTGGCCCGACTTTCGAATGAACACCACTGTTTTCCTCACTCGCCGGATGGGGCCAGCCTTGCGTGACTAGCGTGGTGCCCGTAGCGCGGTTTCCCCATCGTCGGAATGCTCGCTTTCGGTCCCCGGCTCTGTATCCGTGTCTGAGTATGCTGGATCCACGTCGTCTGTCTCCATCACTTTGATAACAGCCTGGGAGCACAAATTAATGACATGGGCGAAACACCGAATCTAGTTGGTCTTCTCATTGAAGGAAAAAACATCAATATCCTCCAGAAGAAGTTCAAGGTGGAGCATGAACAAGCCGTTGTTGGAGGCGTTGTCAAGGGTGAAATGCCTGACCTGATGGTACTTGAGTCTGACAACCATCTGAGAAAGAAAATATGATACTCACTTTTTGATGATTTCAGCATTGTCGAGAATGTTGTACACAATGCGTGCGATACGCTGCCCACTATGCGCACCGCGGATACGTCGAAACGCCAACAACGCTTGGTGCAACAAAACTTGCTGGTCTTCGCCCCTTGGGCCGAGCCAATGTGCGGTGAGAGCGAGAAACGGATGCAAGCCCTTACTGCTCCAGATGTCAGCAGTGAAACTGATAAGCCCAATTGCAGCCTTGCATTATAGTGAGTGGTATTCAAATCGTTCAAGCTGGAGGCTAGTACTCACACCCAAAGTCGCTTTGAGCTCATGATAATACCGCATCCAGGCCTCAATAATGAGGTTGGTGAGTTTGGTTTGGTGTGGGATGTCCTTGTCGCTGAGCGACTCGCGCAGAAGAAGTAATAGGTCTCGGAACTCGCGACTTTCAATAAGATGAATGGACTACGTGGTCGGTCAGACAAGAGGCAAACATTAGCAGGATTCAACGCACCAGATCGTTTGTGACAAAGACTTTGATCAGTTGCTCCGTGAACGCTGTCATCGAAAATGGCAGCTGTTGGAGCTCAATTGCACGCTGTTCAACCAGTTGCCTCTGATGTTCCGCAGGAAGCTTGTTCACGAGACCGTGTTTGGTAACAATATCGAGGTATGCGTTCATATGCCTGTCGGATTCGAGATGCCTTCGGTGAGTGGTGAGGCTTGAGCCACTGGCGTAAAATTTCCTGGGGTCAACAATTAGGATATCATTGGCAGCAGATAAGTGAGCATCTTACAGGCATAAACGGCACTTGAACGACCCATCCAGGTGATGATGCCCAAAGAAATATTTACAATCGGCTGACTTGTCCGTTGGAAGGAGGTCCTCGGCAGCAATCCATGCGTATCCTTCCGTGTCAGTGGTCCCAGCCATAACATGGGCAACGTGGTGGTGTTGCCGGGGTGCTGCTGCTTCACCTGTGGGCTGGTGGGGAGTGGTCATGGATTCCGGTTGTGAAGGAGGCAAATCCTCGTCGCAGTCAAATAACGGTGCGGGGATATGACCAGTGCGCCGGGCAAGACTAATAACAGGCGGGCTTTCCGAATCAGAGGTGTTCTCAGCATCAGAAGTAGCAGGACCAGGATTGCGCATCCGAGGACCGGGGCTAGCCATCGCCGTTTGATGTGTTAGCAGACCAGTCAGTCTATCCGCAACGCGACGAGCGGGAGTTATTGGTGGCAGGGCCAGGTAACATTGATGAGATTAATTCGCTGAAGGGAATTAAACATACCATGGCGGCGGCAGGTCTTGATTGGATTGATCCCGGACTCTGCGAAGGTACTGAGGATGCAAAGAGTCTAAGCACGGAAAAAAATACAGAGTCGCCGACAAACCGGTCCGAGTCCGAGTTTGAGATCCAGTTCCGGTATTAGCAGCAGGAGTTGAACCTGTACTTCGCACAGGCATAGACGACTGTTCTGTAAAGAGTCAGCTGAAAAGGAAATCATCTTTACTGCCGACAAACCTGTCCTCTGTGTACCAGTTCTGGCATTTGCTGGTGCATGGGGCAGAGTGGCTGTTTAAACACTGAGCATAAACTTCACGAAGGTTAGAAAAGATTACAAGATAGTCCTGCGAAGCCCCGGGGTTGATCCCCGGAGCTCACAGTATGTGCCGTCATCGAAGCTGTAGGTCCAGTAGGTTGCGCTGCCTCGGTTCCTTGACGCCTGGTACAAACTCCAGGTCTGGTATCCGGTGGGGCGGGGGGGACGGCTTGGCCTTGGTTTCCATCGGGTCGTCGTCCAGCATGTCGAGTTCCCGGAGGCATCCTTGAGGACAGTTGGAACCTCTTGTTGTCGTGAATTTATACAACTTGCAAGAGACAGAAAATTTCGTTGAATGGACCTCTGTGATACGGTATCATGAACGCAGCCAATTGTTGCTTTGAAACAGATCTGTCATTCGAGAACTTGATTGTGGTGGGAAGGTAAACACGTATGTGGAAGCGAAGGACGAGACAGGTCCGCGACTTATCAGCTTGCCTTAATTTCGCAATAATGTGCCTGTGAGATATGAAATGTTCATGGGAGAGATTCATTTGGTTGGATGTACCTCTGTGATGTGTATCATGAGCTGAACCAATTGTCGCTTTAAAACAGATCTGTCATTCGAGAACTTATAGGGGTGGGAAGGTAAACACGTATGCGAAAACAAAGGACAAGACAGGTGCGCAACACAGTCTTTATTCTGAGACCCGACTCAAGTCGACTTACGTGACTCGAAGTTGACTTGTGCCGACTTCGTAGTCGAGTGGAGTCACACTTGTGACTCGACTTGACTCGACTTAAGTCAACCTCACCAAGTCGACTTGGGACCCTCCGAGTCCAAGTCGCGGCAACACTACACCCGAGGTGATTTTACATTGCAGATATTGCGTCGCCACCACATTACTGAGTTGATGAACTGAGGATGTTATACCAGTGAGGAAAAAAGAACAAGGAAATTCAGCACGCAGTTCATTTGGATGCAGAGTGTCGAACCTCGTGCGGCCAGCTCGGAATCGGGAGAGAGACGAAGGAAAAAACAAAAAAAAAACCGTACAACTCTTCTGCAGTCCAACGAGGGCATTTCAGCCCCGGACTGCCGGTGCGTGGTACACCACATCGTACCACGAGGGCGTGACGCTCGTGCGCCCGGGCGCGACGTCGGTGGGCCCCGTGGCGGTGGGCGCGGTGATCTGGATGATCATGAGTGGCTCATCAGGTGCAGGCGCGCCGGATGCGCCCATGAGCGCGCCGACCAGCTCTGCGCGCGAGGACTCGGAGGCGAAGGACACGCGCGGGATGAGCTGTGAGGTGAGGGAGACGCTGTACCTTACTTTCTGGCGGGCCATTCCACGCACAAGAGGACGGGCAGGAGAGGAAACGCACCCCAGCGCCGGCGTGCCCGGTCATGAATCATCAGCAAAACCTGGTCCCGCTCGCGAGCGCCGGCTAGCGGCCTAGCACTGCTAGCATGGGTCCCCACTTGCTAGCGCTAGGGAGCGTGCTAGCCGAGTTTGCTAGCACACGCTAGCCGAGCAGCTGGCGAGCGCTCGCGAGCCCGTCTGCTAGTGCTGGCTAGCACTCGCGAGCCCGTCTGCTAGCGCTCGCGAGCCCGTCCGCTCGCGCCGGGGAGCATCTCATCCAACGCTCGCTGGCCGTCAGGCAGGCAGCCATTACTTGCATTCTCGCAATATATCCAAAAGTAGTAGCATTGATAGATCAAGTATACAGGCATAATAGAATACTATTCCGCGACTTGTGCCCTTAGCGCTGTCTTGCGAAAGCGAGGTTAACGTTGGTCGGGCCATCCGATCGGGCACAGGTCGCTCTATGAATGGGATATGTCAGTAAGAGACAGGGAATCAAGATTGAAAACGTACAGTATCTCAGCGTGCCAGTTGGCATAAACCTCTGCCAAGAGGTAACCAGTCTGGGAGTCGAGGAGCGCATCCTCCACCATTTGCCGGGCGGTCATGTAATAGGCTGCATAATTGTGGCCGCTCAGTTCGATGCTCCGCCAAGTGCCCGTCTCGCATTCTTCAATGCCGTTTAGGAGCTAAAACATTGTTAACGGAGAGATGGTGAAGGAGGCTGGTTGTCACCGACATATACAACCGCCGCAGCTATATGCGGTATGACGAGTTTCGTGTGAAATGATTCTTGGGGGAAGCGGACGAAGAGGCAGTTGTCCGGCTTCTTGGCGTCACCGGTGTAAATCCAGAGCCGGATGGAATCGTAGATGGCGCGGTTGGCGAAGCTTAAGATGGGGCCCTCGCCCGATCAATGAATATCGTATGCCATTGTATGTGCGTCAACGGTAAAGCCGACCAGTTCGCCCTAAATGAGATCAGCGGTCGTAATCGGCGAACGGTATAGTAATACCGTCTTTTCAATGAGGCGAGCTCCGTGGAAGGCAGACTCATCAAGAAGTTTTCACGTCCTCTTCTCCACAACATTGAAGTATGCCTCCTGATTAAAGCCCATATGTCCTCGGAAAATGTCGTCGGGATCAAAAGCCTGTCGGAAGTGCACTTGTACAACCGTCCTTGCGATCTTCTTTAATTCCGAACGCGCCGACAGGCAATACTTCCAGATCTTTAGGCAGTTTAGTGTTAGTGGAGTACAACCTTGCGATTAATACTTACCATCGTCTGCAGCGAGGCGTTATAATGATAATAGTCCGCTATGGGTGGTGTAAGCGGGGATCCACGCGCATACCACGGAGAACGAGAACGTACACCAATCCAGTCCGTCACCCGGCGGAAGCCTCTGCTCGCATTGCAGGAAGCCCTGCCGCACCATCTCGGCACAATTCCTCAAGTGCTGCTCCTTCGTAGGGAATAGGTAGAATGATATATAGCGATCCTGCTCCCATTTGGCGATATGTATGGCAAGAAGAGTATCGCCGCTGTAGAATTTTTCGTTCTCCGGGGTGGGGGCCTTTGCGCGGCGTCTCCTCTGCGTGGTGGTGGATTCCTCATCGCTGTGTGTGGCTGCGGCATCATCGAGTGTGTACTCAAAGTTGCCGCCACCGTGTTGAAGGTCCCGATACGTGACGAGACGTTGGGGCTGGGGTGGGTGTACCGCACGATTTCTCGTGCGATGCTCTTCTAGTACGTTGCGTTCATCGGAACCGGACTGCGGGTTAAATTCAAAATGGTCTAAAAGATTTGTATTAGAGCGGAATTGCAAGTGGAGATTGAGGATGAACTTGCCGCCATGGTTACTGGTGGGGCGATGGGTCGGGGCGGGCCCTGCATAGAACTCGCCATCCCGGCGAGTCGAGACATGATGGGGGCGCCGCGGATCCAATGGCCCATTGGTGTTGCCTGCTACATGGCGGGAACCGTAGGCCGTCGTGGCGGGCCCTGACTAGAGTTAGATGGGCTCAGTGGAACGGGGGCAGAGAACTTACCTTGCCGGCCCTTCAAAACCTCCTCCCAGCGCGGCGCATTGGTTTTTTGTGCGCGTGGCACGTTCTGCGACGGGACCTGGTGCCACACCGCGGTGTGAGGGTGCTACGCACCCTACATGTGTCATGACGGACTTACTGACACCACGTGACTTCGGGACGAAGGAATATCCAGATTGGGCTTCCTGCTTACCGGAAATGGACAACGTCCGACCAGGCCATTCGACCCTTCAACCATTCTTAGGGCACCATGCGACTGTTCACTGGGGCCGAACGACCGTCCTCACGGGCCATACGTCCTGACGAAAGCACCATGACACCACGGGAGACTTGTTCCGACGGGATCGCAACGTTCACTGAACGTCCACAAGGGACACTCTCTGCGGGGTCCTTTTCTTGCACACACACCGACCAGGAGAGCATCGAATCCATGTCCAGGATGGCTCCCCCGGTCACCCACGCTTCCCACGTCTCTAGGAAACCCCGTGAACTCGCTGAAAGGCGGTTCGTCCCAGAAGGCCGTTCGCCAATTCACCTTCCGTTACCCACTTTCAGCCCCTCCTCATCACATAACGCACGACCCAAAGGAGGTAGGGGGAAAGGTATAAAAGGGAGACGGGAACGGACCTAGTAGTCAGTTGTTGAGACCCGGACATCAGTTCCCCCGCACTGTTCCACAGTGTACCTTAGTCCACACCCAATAACAACCACTCACTTGCTCCACAGCACTTTACTTCTAACCCCTTTGCAGCTTAAGTCCTTAAGCTCGCGCTTTATACCCTTCTCAAAGCGACCCTATCCTCCTTCGCGGGCTCACGCTCTGTTGAAAGTTGATAGCTAGCCTTGGACCCATTGGCAAATCGTCGTCCCAGCCGAACATTTTACGCCTCGACACGTTATTGTCCCCACCAAACGAACCCAAGGAATGGCGTCAAAGCCTTCCGTAGGAGATCGCACTTGCGTAATCCACACAACCTCCCGCTCAATCATTAGGGGGAAAAGCGAGAGAGGAAGCAAAGCGGAGACTTCGTACTGAAGAGCACCAGTACTCCGACCAGATAAAGGAAGGTTACAGGCCCTCAACCGGTTTATTCACACACACACACACTCTCTACGACCATCGTCCCGTTGGGACGACCAACCCTCATTTATCACCACCAACCCAAAGGGCGATCCAATAAACCTTGCAATCCCCTAAAAATCATACTCAGAATCCCCTAGAGGACAAACAAGCTGTTGCGAGTGTAAACCAATTCACACACCAGCACCGCAGTCCCAATCACAGCGGTCTCCGGGACTGAGAAGATATCCAAATAAGATATATGTTGTGAACGGGGAAGAAACTTGCCTTCTCGGGGAGGAACAGCATCCTGACGGAGCGCCCGGGGCGGTTGTCCGCCCATAGTGGCGATACGATCATTATCGACTTGGTAGACTGGTGATAACAGTGAGTCTCTTCTGGTCGATGAGTTAACTGCACTTGCCTTGCTCGGTAAGCTCGTCCTCTTCCGGATACCCCAAATTACTGTGGGGTTCATACACGTCGTTGTCTGCGTAGGGGACTCTTGCGTCTTCGCCTGCTGATGGTGGTGGTCAGGAGTGGACAGGGTGTGTAAATGATGTCAAAGTGCTCACCTTCGAACACGTTGTGGTACTCGAATGCGCCTCCCTCCATCTGCTCCCCGTATATACCCTCATAGTCCGGCTCACCCTCAATCTCGCCCTCGCCAAAATCTCCGTGGTAAGGCTCTTGGGCATCGTCGTAGAAGTCTCCATTGTCTGGCTCGGCATCCTTCACCTCAGGCTCACGAACAACTACATCATCGAGCCCCCTGGCGCCATCCACAGCATAGTCAGGGTCTGGACCCACAATCTCATAAGCGCGCGGGTCGTATTGCCCGTAGGCCAAAAGTTCCTCCGGGTCCCAGTTCTCCGGACCTTCATTGTCGCGCAGGTCGTTTTGCCCGAAGCCCATATCAGGGTTCAATTCTGGACACTGTCCGTTTAGAGGCGAGAAAGGGAAAGAGCAACGTAGTGAATGAACCTACCTCCGAGAATGTTGCTGTCAGGCACTGGGACATCTTCTGCGAACTGCACCTAATTAGAGCTTGTCTACGAGGAAAGTTTAGAGCGTACCCCGTTGTCGTCGATGTCCATTGACTGGCGCGGTGGAGACAACTCTTGCCTGAATCCCTGTTGAGACATAAATGCAGTGAAACTGTGATTACTCCGAGCTCAAGCGATAATCACTGGGCTCGTCGTCTTCCAAAGTACGGGAAGTAACATACCTCTGGGATGTCTCTGACTGGAGAACGCGCCCGCTGGAGGGGCGATTGAACAATAGCTCTGGGTGCCTACGGAAAGAATGCATGAGTATAGGGTCGAGATTACGTGACAGATTCCGAACAAGACGATAATCGCCTGGCTCGGGGTGGTGTCTCGTAATTATAAAAGTGAATCACGGCTTACCTTGTATTGCAGCTTCTTTTGCAGGGGGGGGCGGTCCTCCTCAAGGCATCGTTTTGAAGGGGAGGTGCGGCGGTAGACTTCAGCTATCCGATCCCCATCTCGTTCGTTCCGAGCAACAATGCCACCCTTGCCAGCGTTGATGCACTTCGGACGAGGTGATGGCCCAGGTGGCGGTGGAGGCGGCGGCGGAGGCGGCGATCCAGGCGGGTCGTTTTCTGTGCTGCATCAGTAGGCGCTGGGGTTGGAAGCGAAGGGCTTACCGTTTTGCTCGGGTGCATTCCTGCTTCGTAGCCTGCGTGGCGACAGGTAGGCCACTGGCGTTTGGGAGGTCGTCTTCTTCTTCTTCTTCTTCGTTGGCTGAGACTTGGGCATGACTAGGCTTGGAGGTGGTGGTTGGGTGGTGGCAGTTAGAACGAAGTTCAACATGGGTCCCGTGCTTTCATGTGGTGTTGTTTGTTCCATCACATGGGCGCTTCGGCGGATTTAGGTGCGGGGATTTGGCGGGGCTGTGGGGCGGAGGACTGGGGAGCTCGGGCAGGGAAAAGCAGACCTCAGGAATTGGCATACCTCACAGGCGATGATCAGTCGCAGTGAGGATGCGGAAGATAGGTGTGGCAGGGAAATGCTGCAGGGCGAAAAACGGTACGGGCGGGGAAAGTCCTATGGCTTAAGAGGCGGCGGAGAACTGTGGGGCAATATCACCCGACAGACTGCAAAGCGGGACGGGCGGGAGCGCCTGCTGGGCAATGTCGCCCAGCAGACCTCGCTGTTGGTGGTCCCATCCCATACGAGAGCATCCGGATTCGTGGGGTCGTCCAAGTCGTCACTTTCCTCTAGGGCGGGCACCTCTGTGGGCTTCGGAGTTGCTTCGATCCCAGAGGTGTCGGGGGCCTTCTTTTACCGTTATCCCCCTGCGGGCCAATACCGCCCTGGCCCTCCTTCGGCTTATTTTGAACCTGAGCCTTCGACGCCTCCAGCTGTCTGCGAGCACGAGTTTGTGGGCCGGTCTTTGTGACAGAATCTGAATTCGTGGGGCCGTCCGGCACTGCACCACGTTCCTCTGACACGAGCACCTCTGCGGGGTTCAGGGCACCTAAGTTTCCCACTGGTTTCACGATCGGAGGTGTTGAGGGCCTTCTTTTTGCCTTTGTCCCTTTTTGGGCCACCCTGGCGCTCCTCCATTTTCTTCTCAGCCTCCACCTTCGACAGTTGGCCCCCCTGCTCCTCGTTCTCCTCGTTCTCAATCTCTTGCCGCCGTCTGCAGGCACGAGCTTTGAGGATTTGCTGGCTGACCCCTTCATCTGAAGAGTCAACCGGGAACTTCATAGCACCGTATCGTGCGCTCTCCCTCAGCACTTCGACGGCTTTCTTCTTCTCATCCCTCTTACCCAGGTCTAACTTCAAGTCGTTGGCAATGAGCTGCATCGCAGCCTCAGAAACTAGAATTCGCTGGATAAACTCATGTGGCGTGAGCGGGTGGACCACCGCTGGGGGGATGTCCACCAAAGGAAACATGTCGCAAAGGACGTTGTATAAAATATCAAACCCAATTTCCCCGTAGCTGGCAGACTTGTCACTATCGAGTATTAAACCAGAAGTGAATAGACTTACTAACCGGGCTGCACCCGATCGAAGGTTGCAAAACTGGATTTGGCACCCCTAATATTTTTGGGGCCACTGGTTTCCATGCGCTGGACAAACTCAAGCCAGAAGATACACTGCATCCGCGGACCGTTCCCCCGCTTCAGAGGTTTTGGCTTCTCTGTCTCATCACCAGTGGGATAGACGATCAGATCCCCTGGGTCGTTGATGATATTTGCCAGATCACTTTCCACACAGCGTACTTGGCCTTCGAGAGCCGCCCAGTTGATGGACTGGGGCCACCCCTTCGCTACCACCTGGGTAATTGAAGATTCGAATGTATGCCTTGCGCAGAAGGAAGCCATCACGGCTGAGGGGGCAATGTGCCCACTCCGATTCCAGGAATGGGGGTCGGCATGCGAGATGGGGAGCATCTTTTCACAAAGCTCCGTCAGTGACGCGCTGGGTTCCGCTGGTAGCGGTTTTGAACAAAAGAAGCATAAGTCCTCGCAGCTAACGTCGGACTCTGTCACTGCAAAACGATAAACTACTTTAACGCTGGACTCGGGAAGGACACGTACATTCTGTGAGGTCTGATGACTCATCCTTGTTGGCCAGCACCCTGCAAAAAAAAAAAAATTCAACATCGGATCATAGCAAGAGAAAAAATGTACACCGATTGCTGTCTCCAGTGCTCGATGTCGCGTTCGTCGTCGCTGGCGAAAAGACTTGAGGACGGGCATGTCCTTTTTGTCAGAGGCGAAGGGGCCGGAAATTGAGATGGTGCGTTCGGCGGCAGCTTTGCCGGGCTCTTCCTACTCGTAGTTGCAGCAACAGTGGACGCGGAGCCCATTTGGTGGCGTGCCTGATTGCTCTGGGGTTTGGGCTCTCGACTCAGACCTGTGGAAGCCTCCGTTCTGCCGACAGCCTCGTCCTCCACAAGGCAGACCTTGGGTATGCTGTCGGCTGGAAAATACGCCTCAGAGGTTGCTGTGATAGTATTGTAGATAGTAGTCTTACATCTGGCCTTCTTGATCAGGCGAAGCGTTTCCTCATCCTGCGATGACCATGCAAGATCATCAACTACTCTCGCCCTTCTTTTTGCATTGGTATTCCTGCGGCCTAGGAATCACACGTCAGAGGTTAAGAAGTTAATGCAAAGGCTCTGATCTTACCGGCTGCAATCGTGATTAGCATGTTGTCCTCCTCGTCCGCGAGCGCCAAGTCGTCCATTACTTTCCGTTTCCGTCTCTGCCGTGATTTAGCTGGGAATCATGCTCAGAGGTGCTATATTATTCATGTAAATGCTCCAGTCTTACACGCAGATTTCTTCACCCCGAGACCTGTGGACTCGTCCGCTGATATCGCCAGGTCGTCAATTACTCGAGAGTTTCTCTTGGAATCGGAATTGGTGGTCTTGCGCGCAGTTTTCTTCACCCCGAGACCTGCATCCTCATCCGCCGATATCGCTAGGTCATCGATTACACTGGACCTTTTATTTGGGACGGAATTGGTGGACATCGAATCTGAAATTGCGTCAGAGGCTGCGAAATTATTGTAGAGGCTCCAGTCTTACAAACGAGTTTTGTGCCCAACATAGGACTCGTGCAGTTGGCTCCCAGACGGCACGGATAGCTCTTAGCTGCAATCTACTGGGTCGCAGAGTGCCAAGCAGACCGCAGCAACGTGAGAGCAGAGGTGACTCTAATGGGCAGCAGGCACCCAACAGACCCAACAGCTGTAGACAGTCCGGGTAACTCTTAGCTGTGATCTACTAGGTCGCAGAGAAACAGGCAGCCAGTAGCGCCGTGAGAGCAGAGTGGTTCTATTGGGTGGCCAGCACCCAACAAACGGTACAGGATGGGTGGTGCGGTTAAGGCAGGAAACGCTCACGTGAGCAAGTTCTGATGTATTGTTAGTGTACAACCGGGATCGGGGACCTCTCGGGTCGTGGTGACAGTGCTGTGAAACAACAACGAAACATGCTCGTATCGGTGATTTATAGAGGGTAGAACGACAATTTTTAATACTTGAATGTACATTAGACATATAGTATTAGTTAACTACAGTCATTCCAAGAAAATGTCTACTATAATACTTTCGCTTGCCTACTTGATCTTGCTTCAATGATTGCTTACTGTTCCTCTTCGACCTCGGGCGTGCCAGCGGAGGGCTCCTCGTCGCATTCCATCAAGATGAACGACAAAATAGCGGCCTCTGGCGCTATGTTCTTGAATTTGTACGACGTGTAAGCTTGGATAAGCAAGGTCGCCCCGGGTTTCAGGATCACAGGACCTGAATCACCCACTTGGGCGGTGATCTCGCCGACGAGGAGAGTAAAGACCTAGAGAAGAATAAATAAGCCCAATCACGAACAGGAAACGAGAGACGCACGTAAGTGTTAGCACAAGTATCCGTCCTGGGCTTGCACCCATGTGGTTCCAGCCGAATTTTCCCGAGGAGGATATTCTCGTGCCGAAACCATTTTTGGGTAGCATGTGTTTCTTCGGTCTCTTTCTTTTTATACTCCCTGCCTTGAAACAAAATCCACTTGCCCCCATCGGGCTCGTAAAACAGCCCATATGCCTGCGCGCGGATGGGCTGGGATTGAGCTACCTGCCGGTGAATTGAGATTGGCTGGTCCTGGAGGCTGTGTTCACGTTCGGCCCTGAAAGTATTACTAGTGCTAGCTTGGGAGGTGGGAAGCGTCTCCTGCTGCCTGTTGAATTGCATTGGAGTAGTAGGCTCGTGCTCAACACTTAAAGCGAGGCTGGTCGCGGAGCTGGGGATAGTCTGAACGGCGGGTTGGAAGGTAGGGGGTATCTGTTGGGCAGGTCGGGAGGCAGGGGGCCACCGAACGGCGGGTTGGAAGGTAGGGGGTATCTGTTGGGCAGGTCGGGAGGCAGGGGGCCTCCGAACGGTGGGTTGGAGGTTCTCGACAGCGGTATGGGGTGT